>PIJE02002343.1:69647-70821 GCA_002895965.2 Coryphaenoides rupestris | reverse complement strand
AAAGATATACAGGCTAGTTGTGTCTGGTATTGTTTTGACCATATTTTACTGACTCGAGATATTTGTGGATTGCATAAACCAGTATAATATCAGATGCTACCAGTGTAGCAGTACATATAGCTGCCGTCCACCACCACCAGTCAGTAAATATTTTAAATATAGACGTTTGTTTTCGTATGGATAATAAATAAATGATGGCTGATGGTTTCCATGTTTGTGTTTTCATTCCAGCGCACAAATTTCACTCTTGAGACAAAGTCAGGGACTGAACTCCCATATCTCCCATCATAACTTGAACAGAAGCTCTGCCATAAAGAAATGCACATGATGTTAACTTTGATATAAAATGATATCGGGGCTTCAAATATGATTGTTTATGCACCGAATGGGACGCCAGTGTGCCGTACAACAAGCGATGGGGTTTCTTATGCATTATAAATACACCAATACAGCCCAAATAAAACAACTACAACAAACACCGTGTTCCTCATTTAACTACGAGTGTTGTAACGTCACAACCGTCGCACACTTTAACACACAGATCACTATCGGACGACTAGTGCCATAGACAGGGTGTTTCACGCCCAGCTTAAAGGTTGTGGGTTAGATTCCCAATGTCAGTAATCAACCGTTATGACCACCAACCCCCTACCTACTCCTGAACAACATATGCATGTGTATCTGAATTCACTGTAATTTGCTTTAGATAAAAGAAATATCGACGTAAAAAAATACAAATAAATGTGTAAAAATATATTGGTAAATAAATAGTAACAAGCGGTATGCTACCCAGAAGTCTTCATAAACAGGTATAGGTGTGTGTGTGTGTGTGTGTGTGTGTGTGCGCTACGTCTGACCCACGACTGCTGAGCATGCTAATGTTGTTTTGGCCGACGGTATGTAAATGAAAGGTGCAGCAATTTCGTGCCAAGTTAGCCCGTTCTGCTTTAATGTGTTCCGTCGGCTCCTCGGGGCTCCGAGCGATGCAAATGTAACCCTTATCCTACGCAAACGCGAGAATAACATTAGCGGCCGTACGTCGCCGTGGAAACCGTGAACCCCGTTTTTTTGCCCGGCGGGACTCCGGAGGTAGCGGACGCACCCGACGACGACCACGGCTTCAATATTTAATATTTAATAAACGTGCAGCAGAGGCGCGGATGGAAGAAGCATC
>PIJE02002343.1:64647-67147 GCA_002895965.2 Coryphaenoides rupestris | reverse complement strand
TGAGTGTGGGGGGACACACAGGGAAGGGAAGGGAAGGGAAGGGAAGGGAAGGGAAGGGAAGGGAAGGGAAGGGAAGGGAAGGGAAGGGAAGGGAAGGGAAGGGAAGGGAAGGGAAGGGAAGGGAAGGGTAGGGTGGTGTTTGTACTCTCGTGGGGGGAATTAGACACGAGGCCGTAAGCCGTCTCTCTCCGCCGCGACACTCGGCTTTATTCACGCGACGCTCCCAGCAGCTCTGTCAAAAGGCGCCACCACCGGCTATAAGTATGAGTCCTCTCTTTATATATAAATAGTGTTTTGCATGTTATTACTACGACGGTTTAATGTTCAATGTTAGACACCAATTGCACAGTTCTTGTTTTCAAAAACTAAGGCAATAACAAAGCTGTTAAAAAAGCTAATAAAGCAGTTTCTGATTCTGATTCTGTTACTGGGAATACAGTAAGAAAGGTACGAGATATATATAGAAGATACAAAGAAAATGTTCATACTATGCAGTAGCATGGAAAAAAACGTAAATAAATGTATGTGGAGTTTATTCTTTTACATATTGCAGGACGGCGGTTGAGTGATTTGAAGCTATGCTAACATGATTAACTGCTCCTCATACTGACAGCCCAGCGCTAATACTCACACACTAGTGCCGTGGGTGATATTTCTATAATACTGTATATATATATAAATATTATCGTCACATTCTTTGGGTATTTATTTATTTGTTGCCATCACCGGTGTTTTAAGCGCGACTGACCTAGATTGTGTGTGCAGATGGCGAAATGTTGTTCTCATAAGACCTCATAAGACGCTGGATATATCCAAAGTCCACGGCTTCCGGTGTAATAACACGAGACACTGTTTGTTTAGTCGTGTCGTTTCTTCTTCTTCACGACAAAACAAACGATTAAATAAGACGTCTGTATGCAAATAGAACTGAGAGCCGCTTTGAAGTGGATCCCTCTGCGCTCCCGTCTTCTGTTCTCTTCTGTTCTGTGTCTCGGAGTCTCGTCCTCAAGGACACTCAGACTCGCCGGGGAGGTTTCGGCCGCTGGAGCATTCAGAGACATGCGTGACCCCTCCTGCTGCCGGGCCACTCCACCTGTCACCCAGCAGCACCACCCAGCAGCACCACTAGCAGCACCACTAGCAGCACCACCAGCAGCACCACCCAGCAGCACCACTAGCAGCACCACTAGCAGCACCACTAGCAGCACCACCCAGCAGCACCACTAGCAGCACCACTAGCAGCACCACTAGCAGCACTACTAGCAGCACCACCAGCAGCACCACTAGCAGCACCACTAGCAGCACCACCCAGCAGCACCACTAGCAGCACCACTAGCAGCACCACCCAGCACCACTAGCAGCACCACTAGCAGCACCACCAGCAGCACCACTAGCAGCACCACTAGCAGCACCACTAGCAGCACCACTAGCAGCACTCGCCTCCCTGGCTACCATCACATCACTATTAACACATGTATGTAGGGAGATGGGTGGGGCGGCTTTTAGTTCTTCTCCTCCTCCTCCTCCTCCTCTCCTCCTCCTCCTCCTTCTAGCTTTTAGTTCTCCTCCTCCTCCTCCTCCTCCTCCTCCTCCTCCTTCTAGCTTTTAGTTCTCCTCCTCCTCCTCCTCCTCCTCCTTCTAGCTTTTAGTTCTCCTCCTCCTCTTCCTCCTCCTCCTCCTCCTTCTAGCTTTTAGTTCTCCTCCTTCTCCTCCTCCTAGCTTTTAGTTCTCCTCCTCCTCCTCCTCCTCCTCCTCCTTCTAGCTTTTAGTTCTCCTCCTCCTCCTCCTCCTCCTTCTAGCTTTTAGTTCTCCTCCTCCTCCTCCTCCTTCTAGCTTTTAGTTCTCCTCCTTCTCCTCCTCCTAGCTTTTAGTTCTCCTCCTCCTCTTCCTCCATCTCGGTTTTAGTTCTCCTCCTCCTCCTCCTCCTTCTAGCTTTTAGTTCTCCTCCTCCTCCTCCTCCTCCTCTTTCTAGCTTTTAGTTCTTCTTCTTCTTCTTCTTCTTCTTCTCTGTTTTGTCATAAGAGGACGGAGGAGCCTCCTTGTCGCCACGACGGCGGCTTCTGGCCACCTAGCCGGAGCGCTGGCGGCGCCGCCGGTAGCTCGTCGTCCTCCTTTTTTCCTTTCATCCCCATGGCAACTACTTGTCTCTTTATCCTAATCACACTCCGAGTTAACCTTGATGTGAACGAGCGCCCGAGGGGCTGCTTACTCCTACGACGGACGGACACGATTCCTAATAATAGCCGTGAGAGACGTCGCTGTGTGAATATTATGAGCTGAAGAGTGTGAAGATAAGTGATGGGCTTCGGCGTGACGAGTCAAACAACGGAAACGGGAACAAGTTAGTCACGGGGGTCGCCGAGGGGGCACTTGGGCGGGAGGGTAAACGGAGGCCGCGTTTGCGTTTTACATTGAACTCTGAACAACACTGAACACTGATTTCTTTCTATATATAGATATACAATATCTATATATATATATATATATACTGTATAGATTC
>PIJE02002343.1:32941-54622 GCA_002895965.2 Coryphaenoides rupestris | reverse complement strand
GCCATCGTTAGCGTAGCCGTGCCAGAAGTAATAAAAAGAATAATTATTAAATCCCCTGACGGCCTGCCTCTGCTTCTTAACACGACGCATACGTAGAGCAGTTCTCTCTCTCTCTCTCAATCCTCTCTCTCTCTCTCCTCTGACTCTGTCTCTCTGTCTCTCTCCCTGCCTCCCTCTCTCTCTCTCTCTCTGCTCTGGTCTGTCTCTCCTCTCTCTGTCTCTGTCCTCTGTCTCTGTCTCCCTCTGTCCTCTGTCTCTCTTTCTCTTCCCTGCTCTCCCTCTCTTCTCTCTCTCTCCCTCGCACCTCTCTCTCTCTCTCTCTCCTCTCTCCCGTCTCTCATCTACTCTCTCTCTCTCTCTCTCTCTGCAAAAACGCAGGCTTTCGATCGCCTGCTTTGATTAAACATGAAACGATTGGCCGAGAGAGCAAAGAAAGCAAAGAGTAAACAAGCAATGAAGAGAGAAGAGAGAGCATACTCTTTACATACTCTTATTTATATATTTGATTGCAATATTGCAGTTTTGTTGTTTTGTTGACACTTGCTTTGGCTTTGTAAACGATGTTTCCTATGCCAATAAAGCTCTTTGAATTGAACTGAGAGCAAGGGAGACAAAGAGAGAGACAGAGAGAGAAAGAGAGAGAGAGAGAGAGAGAGAGAGAGAGAGAGAGAGAGAGAGAGACAGAGAGCAGACAGAGACAGAGAGAGAGGGAGAAGAAACAGTTGACAGAGACAGAGGCACAGAAGAGAGAGAACAGAGGCAGAGAGAGAGAGAGAGAGAGAGAGAGAGAGAGAGAGAGAGAGAGAGAGAGAGAGAGACAGAGAGAGAGAGAGAGAGAGAGAGAGAGAGAGAGAGACAGAGAGAGAGAGAGAGGGAAGAATGTGAAGTCGAGGGACGAAGAGGAGCCAATGAGAGGCCGAGGCATCCGGCGTGGTAATGTGTTTACTCACTTAATCCAATCGGAGCGGTGATTGCTTTATCAACCCGGCGAGTCACTGCTTGAGTGCAAGAAATTAAGCACGGGCAAGATGGATGAACGCCTTAAAATAGCGCCGCAGGACCCGCGCTACACAGACAGCCTAACCACGTCTCAGCAAGCAGCAGGGAGGGCAGATAAAGAGCCTGTTACCACGGATACTTGCGGACAACAAAACAGGGCCCCCGGATTCTAGCGCCACCAGGTGTGATGATATGCACGTTTCGAGATGTTCCCCACTAGTGACATCACAACAACGTGGCCGTGGCCCGAGTGATGGATAAGATCAGCCTCTACCAGCACGATCTCACGGACTGGCAGCAAGCAGCAGCCAGCAGCCAGTACCAGTCCACTAGCATTTAAAGTGGAGCAAACCAGATCCACCCTTCTTGCTGACTGGTTGTTGGCTAATTTCCATATTAGTGGAGACTACTGTATAGTGACGAGTTGCACACTACAGGGATGTCAGAGGTTAAACGTGTGGATCCTGCCACCGGCCCAAAGTGACAAAATTAGGCCAGATTAAAATAAAAGGGAGCTGAGGACAACTGTGTGTTGTGTGTGTGTGTGTGTGTGTGTGTGTGGTGTGCGTGTGTTGTGTGTCGAGGACCCCCTCGAACATGAGATGCTACATCTCACGGGCCTATCCTGCCACTAATTCAAATTCAATGTAACTCATCAACAATTAGTTAACCGTTCCAGAAAGCAGTTCATAGCCTTCATCATAATGTCCTGCGATGCTTACGCATTAATACACATTTATCTTTGACTTCATAAAAATGTCCCTAAAGTACACCAGTAAAAGAAATGCCATAATGTTTGCTTGGAGTGGTTTTAAACAACGAGCATTAAATGTCTGCCGAGTGTCCAACCGGTGAATGCGACGCCATTTTGTCACTCGCACACGAGACTGAAACTGGAATAGCTCCGAAGCCTCAACTTTGTTTGAACCCAACCCAACCCACCACCCCACAACACCACACACCACGCACACGCACACACACACACGCCACACCGCACGCACACACACACCATCGGAAAAATCCAGAAAGAACAGAAACACACAGAAAGCAAGCAGATGCGATGACAAAAGTCACACGGGCCATTAAGTTGTACCAGGAGGAGCAGTCGCTATAGGCACACACATGAAACGCTAACTGACATTTCCACAAAGGCTGTCTCTCTCTCTCTCTCTCCCCTGCATCTCTCTATCTCTCTCTCTCTCTCTCGCTCTCCTTCTCTCTCCAAACACCCCCACCCCTACCAACACCAAACAGACAACACACAACACACACACACACAGCAGGCAGCAGGAGGTGTTCAGCCCCTCGCTCAGAGCCCTTGATATGACAGAGGTGGTGCAGCTGAAGGAGAGAAAAGCACTTTTCTTCACACCAAGGCCAATCACTGTGAAATGGAACGGAAACAATGATACCAACCAGGGGGACAGCAGACAAACAGGAGAGAGAGGGGAGGCAGGGAGGGAGAGGGAGGGAGGGAGGGAGATGGTGAGAGAGAGATGGTGAGAGAGAGATGGAGAGGAAGAGGGGAGAGAAGAAGGAGGGGAGAGAGAGGGGGGAGAGAGAGAGATGGTGAGAGAGAGAAGATGGTGAGAAGAGAGGGGGAGAGAGAGAGGTGAAGGAGAGATTGAGAGGGAGAGAAGAGAGAGAGATGGTGAGAAAAAAAAAAAAAAAGAGGGGGCGGGGAGAGAGAGAAGATGGAGAGAGAGAAGGGAGGGAGGGAGGGAGGGAGGGAGAGGAGGGGAGGAGATGATGATGAGAGAAATGAGATGGGAGAGAGAGAGAGAGAGAGAGAGAGAGAGAGAGAGAGAGACAGAGAGAGAGCGAGAGAGAGAGACAGAGAGAGAGAGAGAGAGAGAGAGAGAGAGAGAGAGAGAGAGAGAGAGAGAGAGAGAGAGAGAGAGAGAGAGAGAGAGAGAGAGAGAGAGAGAGACAGAGAGAGAGAGAGACAGAGGCAGAGAGAGAGAGAGAGAGAGAGAGAGAGAGAGAGAGAGAGAGGAGAGAGAGCAAGAGACAGAGAGAGAGAGAGAGAGAGAGAGAGAGAGAGAGACAGAGAGAGAGAAGAGGAAGGAATGTGAAGTCGTGGGACGAAGAGGAGCCAATGAGAGGCCGAGGCATCCGGCGTGGTAATGTGTTTACTCACTTAATCCAATCGGAGCGGTGATTGCTTTATCAACCCGGCGAGTCACTGCTTGAGTGCAAAAATAAGCACGGGCAAGAAAAAAAAAAAAAAAAAAAAAAAAAAAAATGATGGATTGAACGCCTCTAAAATTACGCCGCAGGACCCGCGGCTACAACAGACAGCCTAACCACGTCTCAGCAAGCAGCAGAGGGCAGATAAAGACGCCTGTTTCACACTGACTACTTGCGGACAACAAAAACAGGGCCACCGGATTTTCTCTAGCTGCCACCAGGGTGTGATTGATATGCCACGTCTCAAGATGTTCCCCACTAGTGACATCACAACAACGTGGCCGTGGCCCGAGTGATGGATAGATCAGCCTCTACCAGCCGATCTCACGGGACTGCAGCAGCAGCAGCAGCAGCCAGTACCAGTCCACTAGCGTTTAAAGGGGAACCAGTCACCCTTCTTGCTGACTGGTTGTTGGCTAATTTCCATATTAGTGGAGACTACTGTATAGTGACGAGATGCACACTACTACAGGGATGGGGTCAGAGGTTAAACGTGTGGATCCCGCCCGGCCCCAAAGTGACCAATTAGCCAAATTAAATAAAAGGGAGCTGAGGACAACTGTGTGTGTGTGTGTGTGTGTGTGTGTGTGTGTGTGTGTGTGTGTCGAGGACCCCCTGGAACATGAGACGCTACATCTCATGGGCCTATCCTGCCACTAAATTCAAATTCAATGTAAATCATCAATTACTTAACCATTCAGAAAGCAGTTCATAGCCTTCATCATAATGCCTGCGATGCTCACGCATAATACGCATTTATCTTTGACATTCATAAAAATGTCCCTAAAGTACACCAGTAAAAGAAATGCCATAATGTTCGCTTGGAGTGGTTTTAAACAACGAGCCTTTAAATGTCTGCCGAGTGTCAACCGGTGAAAGCGACGCCATTTTGTCACTCGCACACGAGACTAAACTAGAATAGCTCCGAAGCCTCAACTTTGTTCTGAACCCAACCCACCACCACCCACACACACACACACACACACACGCACACACACACACACACACACCACACGCACACACACACACACCTCGGGAACATCCAGACAGAACAGAAACACACAGAAAGCAAGCAGATGCGATGACAAAAGTCACACGGGCCATTAAGTTGTACCAGGAGGAGCAGTCGCTATAGGCACACACATGAAACGCTAACTGACATTTCCACAAAGGCTGTCTCTCTCTCTCTCTCTCCCCTGATCTCTCTCTCTCCCTCTCTCTCTCTCTCTCTCTCTCTCACACACACACACACACACACACACACACACACACACACACACACAGAGGAGTGTTCAGCCCCTCGCTCGAGGCCTTGATATGACAGAGGTGGTGCAGCTGAAGGAGAGAAAAGCACTTTTCTTCACACCAAGGCCAATCACTGTGCATGGAACGGAATACAATGAATAGCCAAGGCAGGGGACAGCAACAAACTAGGAGACGATGATGGAAGGAGGGAAGGGAGGTGAGGGTTTAGGGCGAATGGTGAGCGAGAGATGGTGAGCGAGAGATGGAGCAGGAAGAGGGGGGAAGAATATGGAGGGGAAGGAGGGGAGACGAGAGAGATGGTGAGAGAGAGAGATGGTGAGAGGCGGGGAAGAGAGGGTTAGAGAGATTGAGAGGGAGAGAGAGAGATGGTGAGAAAGAGGGGGGAGAGAGAGAGATGGAGAGAGAGAAAGGGAGGGAGGGAGGGAGGGAGGGAGAGAGAGAGAGATGGTGAGAGAGATGGAGAGGAAGAGGGGGGAGAGAGAGATGGAGGGGGAGAGAGAGGGCGAAAGAGAGAGGGGGCGAGAGAGAAGGAAGCAGACAGCGAGATGAACAGAGAGAAGGACGCGAGGGAGGGAGGGAGGGAGAGAGAGAGAGAGAGAGAGAGAGGACGCAGTGATAGAAATAGAGACCTCATAGAGAGTGGAAGACAAAAAAAATCAAACACTAAGTGATAAAGTCCATAAGTGACTGAGGGAAATGAGAGACAGACAAAGACAGAGAAAGAGAGAGAGTGTGGGAGAGAAGATAAAGAGAAGAAGAGAGAGAGACAGAGACAGAGAGAGAGAGAGAGTGTGGGAGAGAAGATAAAGAGAAGAAGAGAGAGAGACAGAGACAGAGAGAGAGAGAGCGAGAGAGCATCAGTGGCGCGACCGCAGCGAACGTTTCATCGGCCGTCAGAAGCGTTTAGAGGCGAGCTGGTGAGACCGGCAGACCAGCAGACGGGCGGACCCGGGGCAAATGGGCTGTGGGGGGGGGGGGGGGGGGGCCTGGGAAACCAGTGACTCCTCACACTGGGGCCGTGGTGTTTATATCGGCACTACGCTTGATAAAGGGGCCGGCACCAGCCAACCAGCCAGCCAGCCTCTCGACTGGCTAATTCCACAGCTCTCTACCCACCGCAACGTTTAGCCACACAACAGCTGATTATCCCGCAGACCTTATCTCTCGCGGTGGCGGCGAGATGAGAGGACTGCTTGACTCCCCCTCCCTCCCTCTCTCCCTCTCTCCCTCTCTCTCTCTCTCTCTCTCTCTCTCTCTCTCTCTCTCTCCCTCCCTCCCTTGTGTTTTCCTGACGCTTGTTTATCACCCAACCTTCACCGGCTGCATCCCCAAGTCGAAGACGGCGGGGTTCAAACAAAATGCCTTCCCTCGCTAATTATCCGCGATCCCTCATCTTCGCCACGAGACCACTCTCGGCGTCCCCTCCCACATCTTCATCTTCTTTCTTCTTCTTCTTCTTCTGCCGCCACTTCTTCCGCTGCCACCGCCACCGTCACCGCGTGAATGAATTAGCATACTGATGATTTCCCCCGGCTGGCGGAGTGCGCTGGAGGGGGGGCGGGGGGTAAATAACTGGCTTGAGACGACGACGGTGGCGGCGGCGGCTTTGGTGTTCTACTTCCAGGACTCGCTTGCTCGCTCCGAGACAGGTTAGGATTCATAACTCGTCCGCCACACCCGCTAACCCCCCCCCCCCCCCCCGGCGTGGCCGAACTCCCCCTGGCCCCGCTGTCTTCCGAGGCGAGCGAGGTCCTATATATCGGTTCCCGGCCGCATCACTTGAATGATGTGAGTACAGCAGAGGTAAAACCAGCACCAGAACCCGCACCACACCGACCGTCTCATATTGACACCAGTAGAGAGAGAGAGAGAAACCATTGGAGTGACTGAGAAAACATTGTTGGTCCATCTCCACAGCGGATGGCCCCTGAAATGTACACACACGTTGTTGACTGGAGTGTGTGGAGGTAAATGGTAAAATTGCATTTATATTGCGCATTATTTATCCAAAGCGCTTTACAGTATTGCCTCACATTCACCCATTCATACACCGACGGCGGTGTCAACCATGCAAGGTAACAACCAACACGTCAGGAGCAGTTAGGGTTTGGTGGTGTCTTGCTCAGGGACACCTCCACACATAGCTAGGAGGGGGAGGAGCCCGGGGATCGAACCAGCAACCTTCCTGTTGCCAGACAACCGCTCTTATACCTCCTGAGCTACTGCCAGCCCTGGAGGTTCAACGTCACGTCGTTGATCGATCGTAATTCTTTATTGAAGGACTTTTTTTTAAACCTTTTTTGCATTCTCTTTGTGTGTGTGTGTGTCTGTGTGTGTGTGTGCGTGTGTGTGTGTGTGTGTGTGTGTGTGTGTGTGTGTGTGTGTGTGTGCTCTCTCTTTGTTTCCACACACATCATGTGGCCCTGCTTTCCTTTCCTTAATGGACTCCATTCTGAGAAGCCGTCTCAGGATGAGGATGAGGATGAGGATGTGAACCTTTAGAGCTGTCTGCATTGCGTCACCTCGATGGATGGAGCGGCCCGAGAGATGCGAAATGCCATTGCCCTGCAAGCGGCATCACCCCCCCCCCCCCCCCCCCCCCCCCCCCCCCCCCCCGCCGCCCCCACCCCCCTGCTGGGTAATTTACACACCTGACTCTTATTAATGAGCACAGAGAAGAGCGATAGGCTCATTCAACCGTGTGTGTGTGTGTGTGTGTGTGCGTGCGTGTGTGTGTGTGCGTGTGTGTGTGCCCGTGCACACACACACGCACGCTTCTGTGATCGGTATAACCTACATGTCGTCAGGATTTATGTATTTACCATTTGGATAGTTCACACAAACTGTAAATAATATTCCGCAGCGGAAAAAGATTCAAAATGGCGGACCGGGAGAGCGAAGAGGCAGAGAGAGAAAAGAGACGAGTAAAGAAGCAGCAGAAAAACTCAACTAAACTAAACTAAAATGTCGATATACTTTTTTTCTACATTGCTTATGGGCTCAGCGTGCCAGCGAGCGCCATGGCAACTGATTTTGATAATGATCTTTTAAAAGCGAACCTGTGTTTTATCACTGAAATCATTTCCAGCGCTCTTTCACCCGTGGCGTGATGCGTCTCCGTGTGTATTGATCCCTTCAGGGATGTGATTTGTGATAACGTCGGTGCCTTTAGGACACCGAGATAGACTCAAAAGCATCACACACACACAACATGTCTTTCATGTCTTCTCAAAATGATTAATGGATGCTGAGCCGAAGGGATGGGAACGTGAGGAATACAAACACTATCCTGGTCAGTTATGTAGTGTACTTTTGTCACGGAATATATATTAAAGTTTAACAAAGGTACAGTGTCACCCCTCACCCTAAACCCTCTATAGTGCAAGGGAAAGAATCCCCAAAACAAAACAAAAAATATGCAAAAATGCAATAATATGTTCCATATATCTATACAGTATACTGCATATATGACCTTGTTGAGGTGTTCTGTTGTTGTTGCTGTTGGTGGTGGTGGTGGTGGTGGTGATGGTGATGGTGGTGGTGGTGGTACTGTTGTTGTGGTTGTCGGTATTGTAATTGTTAATTTTTGTGTCTGAAGATGAATTTCTGATTAATCAATAAATATCTATCTATCTATCGATCTATATACAGTATATACAGCAGATATATATATATTTTGTGTTACATTAGTAAAACAGTATCTCACACAGTGGCCCTTAAACGAGGGTCTCACAAAGCACAGCAGCTTAATGAGCTTCAGTAAAATCAGACTTTGTGATTCTGTGCTTGCGACGGAATGTTAACGCCTGTCAGGGGATCACCGGGGACTTCCCAGGCGTTGGAAAGTAGCAGCCTAGCCTAGCACACACACACACGCGCGCACGCACACACGCGCACACGCACACGCACACACACACGCACACGCACACGCACACACACACACACACACACACACACACACACAGGCTTCACACAAACCCCCCGGAGCTCCTTCCCACCAGCGCGCCGCGGCCGTCCCGGAGACTGACTGTCTCTTTGATTCCTAAAGCCCCCCCACATGGTCGGTATTATGCCTCCATCATCATCATCACATCATCATCATCATCATTGCCTGGTCCCCCCAGATGAGAGAGCAGACCCAAACCACCCACCCCCGCCACTCCCACCCCGGGCTCACTGGAGTCCCATCATCTCTCTCCAGTGCACAGTATCGCCTCCCAGCCACCCAGCCACCCACACAGCCAGCCAGCCAGGCCAGCCAGTTAAGCTACCCCATCTCTTCTCTCTTCTCTCTCTCTCTCTACTCCCTCCCCTCTCTCTCTCCTCGTCCCTTCTCGTCTCTCCCACTCTCCCCCCACACGGTTCCACTTCCACTCGCCTAATCTGTGAGTCAAGCTCCACCACTGTGGGCTAATGCCATTGGACACACTCCCACCACCACCGGGTTCCCCCCCGAGACTCACCTCTGGAGGAAGGCTGAGTCGCGAGGAGTGTGGGGGTACTGGGATTGGTGGGGGGGGGGGGGGGGGCACCCTGACATTGCATGATATGGGGGTAAGCTGGGGGGGGGCGGGGTTTCCCTTTTAATGGTACGGCTCCAGCTTGCTATATGCTATCCCGGGGCGGGCAGCATGTGGATGGAGGCTCAAAGTGTCGGCGGATCCCGGGAAAAATTGTGGCCCCCCCCGATCCCGAGAGATCCATGCATCCGCGGCATTGAAGAACCTCACGAGGCCCCTGGCTCCCGATGGCGAAGACGGAAGAACTCAACGCGATTCATTCCTCCCGGAGACCGCGGTAGGAGTCTCCCAGCAGTCGGCGCGACCTCGGCGTCACCTCAATTAAGACCAATCGATGTTCCTCGGTGGAAAAATGGTCGCCCGCGGTTGGAAACTGCGCACGTGGGAAAACAAGAGACGGAAACGCGGCGGCGGCGGCGGTGGCGTACGCGCGCACATAGTAGTATGTTGATGTCCAGCGCATTGCCGCCGCAGATTGACGGCGCGACGCCCGGGTGGTAGCCGGCCACCGGAGACGCCGTGAATCCCAAACTGGCCGGCGCGTACAGTACACAGCGCGAGTCACTTTCACTTTCTTTTTTATTGTTGAATATCTTCAAGCAGAAATGCCCTAGAAATAAATCTAGAACATGTGGGGAGGGATTGGGGATGGGGGACTGGTGGGGTTGGAAGGGGGGTGGGGGGGCAGTAGGGACGGGTAAGACTACTGGATGCACGTATAGATAAATCATTGCAGGTGCGCCCACAGAGCCAACAACAGCAGCAGCAGCAGCAGCAGCAGCAACAGAGCCAGCGAGCTGAGCCCCAGCCGACCTGCTGAGGGACCTCGCTTTGTTGTTGTTGTCGTCGTGGTCGACTCCGTGCTGGGAGTGTGTGTGTGGTGGAGTTTCACCCACGGGGGGAATGGTTGTTTTTTTTTTTTTTACCTCAACAGGGGGATTGACAACTTCCCATAAATCTGTTTTAAAAAACTGGGACACCTCGCTTTTGGAATAAAGGACCACTGAAAACCTCGCGAAGCCCCTCGCTATCTTAAGCGCGCCTTCATCATGAAGAGGCTGAGCCGAGTTAATGCGTTAAAGTAAGTTTTTTGCGACTCGTAACTTTCCACGACACACAGTGTTGCACCGGAATACATTCAGTGTTGTCTCGTCGACGCCGTTATCTAATTAGTCCTTTACTAAGAGGAAGGGAAAACGCGAGGCTGTTTGTTTTACGGTGGGTTTTGTTTTTTGCGCGCGCCGCGGAGCCTCACCTCGCGTCCGCGCGACGCCGTAATCCTCAAGTCGCGCGCCGCTTTCACCGGCTTACACACACACACACGCAACGACGCCGCCGCCGCCGCCGTCGCGTTCCTCCGTGTTTGCCTAACATTCAGCGCAGAGTCACGATGATAATAGCAGACAAAAAAATGAAAGCCGTCTCCAAGAGCGCCAAAAACATCGGCTGACTTCGCCCATGCAGCCGGTAGCCGAGGTGAAGGATCATATACGTATAGCGACTGCGAACGCTCGCGAACGCAACGCTTTTTCCGCACACTCGACGGTGTGTCCGCACGACAAGATGGCCGTCGTCGTTATTATTATTATGAGCCCTCCTCCTCCTCCTCCTCCTCCTTCGTCGTATTAAACTCCTGCCTCTTAAAAGCGCTCTTACGTTTCCGGGGCGGGCGGGCGGGCGGGGGAAAAAATAAAAAGAAGAAGAAGGATTTTCTACACTCATGGAAAGGCAATTAATGTCAAGTATGAAATAGTCTCGCTGGTTGAAGCCAGGGCGGTACGGGTAATACCCCTCATTAGCGGAATAAAAGATCTCTCACGTCCGTCTCCGTCTCCATCACAGCCTGCTGGCTCCGCTGGGCTCCATAATGTATATGATTTAAGGCTTTTTACTCTAATTATCATTTAAAGAAAGCAATGAAGCCTGCCAAACATGTACCCATTATGTGCCCAAATGTGCCCATTAAAGGGGCCCAATAATATATGCAAAGTGGATAATGTACTTTTTTTGTATGTACAGCACACAACAGATCACTTACGTTGACGTAGCAGTGAGTGCATTACGCCGCGCGTCCAATTAATGCGGAACCCGACCTACAGTCAACCATATAGAGGATGGGTGGGGTGGGGTGGGGTGGATGGGTGGGGTGGGGTGGATGGGTGGGTGGGTGGGGTGTGGTGGAGGTTGGGGTTCTGCACTGGGTGTTGCCGGCAGAAGTGATTACCGGTGATGGGAGTCTGAGGACGGGACAGGTACGTCCACGTCCTCCTCCTCCTCCTCCTCCTCCTCCTCCTCCTCCCAACATTAGCATGTGGCGGCGCGGCGACGGCGGGCGGCGGCGCAAACGTGGTGGTGGTGGTGGTGGTGGTGGTGGTGGTGGAGGTGGAAAGCGCAGGGGCCCGTGTCTAATGAGTCATGTTACCTCACCTCCCCGTGAAAAACGCCGTTCCCAATGAGCTGTGGCAGAATTCCCATTCCCCTGTTCCCTGCCTGTACACTCAGTACCCTCCTCCCCGTCCCCCCGCCCCCCCCCACACACACACACGCACACACACCGACACCTCACCTGGAGCTTCCCTTCATCAGGTTCGGGCCATAATGGAGTGTGAAGTGTGACGACATTTCAGTTGAAAGGCGCGCGGCCGTTGTTGTGAGGAAGAGCGCGTCGTTTACAACCCGTCCGGACAGGAGACACCTTCCATTAGCTCTAATGTCCAAAACAAGACGGGGGCCCCCGCCGCCGCTTGCTTGCTTGTCTCAATTGGCTCCTTGATGTGTTCCATTTCTTTCCATTTCTTTATTTTTTTGCTTTACCTCGGAACGAATAAATACACGCCAGGGGGGGGGGGGGGGTGTGCGCCACGAGAGGCGTGTAATCATTGCTTGGTGTGATGGGCCCCCCCCCCTCACATCCCGCGGTGAAATTGTTTCTGTTCCGGTTTCCCGTTCCACGTTTTTCCCCGTTTTCCGTATTCTGATCAGCATCGCTCTCTCGAACCTTGGGAGGTTTATTGTCAAACTCGCGCGGCTGCGGCTCATAATGCCGAGAGCTGTTTTATAAGTATTCCGACGCTCCATCGGCACACGCGGAGAACACCCCGGTGAACATTACCGTACATCGCGACGAGATTGCACGCACACACACACACACACGCACGTACATACAAGGGTACATACGTACATAAAGCAGCATGCACAAACACACACACACACGTACGCACACACGTACACACACACACACACACCTTTGTCCAAAAGCCTCGGGGAAGGGACAATGAAATGAGGAAATCAGGAAAAACGGTGCCCCTGTTGCTCACGGGGTTCCACGTTTCCACGGCGCCTAGCAACAACTCCATCAACAAACAGCGTTCGTCGCCATCAGCGTTGCCCTGAACACTTCAGACACTTCAGTCCTTCCATCAGAGGGCGAGACCGCCGTGTTTCAGGGGCCTGCAGGACCATCTTAACCCCTTGACCTCTTGGCCCTCCAAACCCCCCCCCCCCCGGCTCATGTCAAAGAGCAGGCTTCCCCCCCCCTCGCCTCCTCTCCTCACAGTGGCCGACTTCCATCTCCACACACACAGGAGGGTCCTTCTGTCTAATTACCGCTGGCCCTGCCGAGACTCCATCCTCCCTCCTTCCCTGCCTCCCTCCCTTCCCTCCCTCCTTCCCTCCCTCCCTGGCTGGCTGGCCCCAATCCCATCTGTATGTCCTGCTCTTAAATTACCCCGGCTAAGCACCCTCTCCACTTCTTCACTCTGGGCCATTATGCCGCCGCCGCCGCCGTCGGTCTCCCTCCTCCTCCTCCTCCTCTTCCTCTTCCCTCCTCCTCTTCCTCTCCCCTACTCCTCGCCTCTCCCCTACTCCTCGCCTCGCCACCTCCCCTACTCGGAGCGGTCGGAGGTCCTTCCTGTCACGCATGAGGTCAGACAGACAGACAGACAGACAGCCTCCTCCTCCTCCTCTCCTCCTCATTCCTAGCTTGGTTCTCTTCGTCAAATGACCAGCCGGCTGCCAACCGACCGCGGCCTTCATCACAGCGCAGCATCATCAGCGGCACAGCGGGTGTGCGGGGGAAGAGAAGGAGGAGGAGGAGGAGGAGGAGGAAGGGCAGCTCAATCCTTTCTCTCCTTCGTCTTCTCCCTCCACCGCCGCCCCGGAGTCGAATCGAGGTTTTCCATTGGGCTGGAGCGGAGAGAGATGATGACTTTAAGATGAGGGAATGAGAGGCGAAGAGGAGCGCGTATAGCCAGCGTAACACCTGCCATGCGGGAGGAAGGACGTTTGACCGTACAGCGGTCCAGACAGGAAGAGCCAACCGGTGTTGGACGCCAGACAACAGCGGGGGGGGTTATGGGATGATGGGGGGGGTATTGGATGATGGTGGTGGGGAGGACTTCTGTTGTCTTTAATCAGGTCTTGACACCTTGTGTTGTGGTGATGTCTCTTTCCACGGTCACCCGCGGTTACGCTTCCAGCCGCAGCCACAGCTCCGTCCGTCCAACTTTCTTCCCCCCCTTTCATGTGGCACGCCACGGGGCCACAGTCTATTGCTGTGGCCCCCGTACATAACGGAGGGGGCACCACGCTGGCTCCTGCGTCTGCCTTTCTAGGCCACGATCCAGGCCAGATTAGCACGGGGGGCCACCAGACCCTCTGCGAGACTCTCTGCTTTTTTTTCCTTTTTCTTTCCACGGACGCCGCTTCCCTTTCAAGCTGTTGCCGGACCCGTGGTTATTATGCCCACTGTTTATCCTCCTGCTGGGTTCATTTATCTGGAAGCACGGAGGCCCTGACAGCCCAGAAACAACCCCCCCCGGCCGCCAGGCCCCCCAACCGGGTCCGCGGGTGAAGAGGGGTGATTCTTATCCAAAGCCACTTTGGCCCTTCCATCTGTTTCGCTCGGGAACCTGGGCATCTGCTCGCCCGCTATTATTATAGCCTCCGTCAGAAGACAGGCCAAGACCCCCGCGCACGAGCCTCTGGTCACCTCTCGCGTACAAGTGTGTTTGTAGTTGTGTGTGTGTGTGTGTGTGTGTTTGTAGTGTGTGTGTGTGTGTCCTTTAGAGGGGGTGGGGGGGGGGGCACGTCCTGGCTCAGCGCGCCGTCTTTGTTGTGGTGACCCCGCGGCGGAAGCGTCGGCCCCGCCAGAGAGCATGCTGGGAAGCCGAATGCCATCCCAGCGGAGCCACTTGGGCGACCTCCAGCCACCGCAAGACCTTTGTCTCAGAGCAGTCCATTACGATGCTCGGCATTTTGAAAAGGTCGCTCCAGCCAATTATAGCCGACTTATACACTACCTGATGGTGGGTCATTAAACATGTTAATTACAGCTGCTGGCTGGAGAATTAAAAAGGCTGCCGCGGCGCGCTTGATATCGATCAAAATGTGTACACTGCTGTACTGGCCGGCCCCTGTATTGCCTCGCAAACAGCTTGTCCTAATGTTAACCCAATGCACACCACAGCGGCTAAGGCCAGCGCTGCCTCCTTAACCAAATCGTTAAGGAGAAAAGCTTTTACAGACTCCGACCTGGGCTGGGCGGCGGCAGTAGCTCAGGAGGTAATAAGAGCGGTTGTCTGGCAAACAGGAAGGTTGTTGGTTCGATACCCGGGTCCTCTCCCCGGGCTCCGAGCTAAGTGTCGAGGTGTCCCCTGAGCAAGACGCCACTTCACCCTAACTGCTCCTGACGTGTTGGTTGTTACCTTGCGTGGTTGGCACCGCCGTCGGTGTATGAATGGGAGAATGTGAGGCAATACTGTAAAGCGCTTTGGATAAATGCAAACCATTTCCACCTCAAACTTCCAGCACATTTGGGGTGGGTTGTGAAGACAGACAACAGGACAGACAGACAGACAGACAGACGGCAGCCTCCCTGTTGGTCTAAGGGACACCGGGGCCCAACTGCCGGTGCGGGTCACCGAACACTTCCCCGTCGTTTAGGGCTGCTCTGTCACCGTGGCCCACATTAACTTTTCATCAGGTAATTAAGCTCCGCTAACATCCCAGATGCACCTTTCTGACTGATAATGACTCCAGGGGAGCGGGGGGGGAGTTGGAGTGGAGGCAGGTAGGAGAAGAGAAGAGACTAGACTGTGAGGGATTAGTGGACTGATGGATGATGGTAAATGGATTGCATTTATATAAGCGCTGTTGTCCAAAGCGCTTTAAGGTTGACTCACATTCACCCATTCATACACCGACGGCGGTGCCGACCATGCAAGGTAACAACCAACACGTCAGGAGCAGGTAGGGTTAGGTGGTGTCTTGCTCAGGGACACCTCCACACTTAGCTAGGAGGGGGAGGAGCCTGGGGATCGAACCAGCAACCTTCCTGTGCCAACAACCGCTCTCTTATACCTCCTGAGTGGTGGAGATAGAATGTAGGTGTATAGAGCGGGTACAGACTCCGAGTGTATATCGTGGTGTCCAGTATATTGTAGTTCTATCGTGGATACAACAGGCAGACGAGAGGAAACAGAAGAAGCTTCTTTACTCTGGGAGAGCTGTTGTGTTGTTTAGTTGTCATTCATTTCTATACACAGTATACAGTACAAGAACAAAATGGCGTCTCTCACGGACCGAGGCGCTAACGCGTACGGAGAAACATACTAAATACAACACGATATAAAGGTACGACATGAGGAGGAAAACTTATACAACAACTGCCCACACTGCATTATTCAGCCTTCATCGTTTCTCCTCGCTGCCTTCTAGCACACATTTTGCCTTTTTTTGTTGATATTTCGCCGCGGTTGAATAATTAAAAATGTTGATTCCCAACATCATGAAAGATTAGATGCCGAAGGCGGGACGCAATCAATTAAGCGCTTAACAATCCAGGCTTCCTGACGAATCCGCCGTTCAATTAACATTTGCCTGGGGAGGCTTCAGTGAACAATGGAGGGAAAGGCACGATTCATCTGGGAAATATGATAATCGTACGCACAACGGCAGTGCAGACATACCCAACGGAGAAAAAAAGTTTTCTATACGTAGTACAGCTTCAGTACAGTACGGTGGCAGGGTGTGCCACTTGGGGTACGACGTTCCCTGCATTCCTCTGAAAAAAGGTGGCGTCTTTCATCCCTTCTTCCCGGGAAACGACCCGGGTGACAAGGACTGAGGGATCCTCCTCATCGGCCCCCAGAAGCACAAGCGAGTGCGAGGGCTCCGGCAGCTAATTCAAGCTCTTGTTCTCCCTCTGATGAATGGCGGCCATTATTGCGATGAATAATAGCCGTCGGGACGATTTGT
The DNA here is from genome assembly GCA_002895965.2 of Coryphaenoides rupestris. Classification (NCBI taxonomy): domain Eukaryota; kingdom Metazoa; phylum Chordata; class Actinopteri; order Gadiformes; family Macrouridae; genus Coryphaenoides; species Coryphaenoides rupestris. Next base: position 38,390 of record PIJE02002343.1, on the reverse strand, counting down.
TTTGCGCGTTGTGCGGCGCGACGTCAAGACGAAGAATGCATCCGGGCGGCGTCTCGCTTGAACACCAGAACATGAGCGGTGGTCTCCTCGCGTTGCAAACAAGGGGGACACATTGTCATGAATTCCATGACAATCGTCATCGTCTGGGAAACCTCAAAGCCAAGACAGATTGTAAATGGTAAATGGATTGCATTTATATCATCGCTTTTATCCAAAGCTCTTTCCAGTATTGCCTCACATTCACCCATTCATACACCGACGGCGGTGCCAACCATGCAAGGTAACAACCAACACATCAGGAGCAGTTAGGGTTAGGTGGTGTCTTGCTCAGGGACACCTCCACACTTAGCTAGGAGGCGGAGGAGCCCGGGGATCGAACCAGCAACCTTCCTGTTGCCAGACAACCGCTCTTATACCTCCCGAGCTACTGCCGCCATCAACAACATCCAACACGGTCCATTTCTCCTTGCTTTGTTCTCCGGGGGGGGTTTAGACAGTGTTGTGTATCGTTGTGAGCGATGCCATTGTCGAGCGGAGTCACTGCCGAGGCGGAGTTCGGCGATGGCTCATTCTGAATCGTACGCCGGGAACCCTGGGCGTGACACGGCATTAGTTGTGGCCCGTGGTGTGTTCTTGTGAACGCATAATAGATCAATAGATCCACCGGCTGTCGAGTTAAGTGAGCAATACTCTTTCACCGTGCTCTTAAGCTTCACGTCACGAGTCAACGTGAAACATTGAGTCGATATAAAACATTTAGCGATGCATTAAGGTCCACGGGAAAACCGATAAGTCGATGGGGGTCGCATCCCACTTGTTCGGAGAGAACTCGGAAAACTTGAAAATGGCAAACAGGCTGACAATGCCTGTTTGTGCTGACCAATGATCAATTATGTATTGACATAGTTTCCCGGTGCCCTCTTGTGTGGTACTGACAGTGTTCACACCGCATACTGGAAACCTCAGGTTAGATCATCCAGGCGCCGTATGAGTGCAAGTTTGGGCCACACCAGATTTGGAATGACTGTTCACACTGAGACAAGTGAGCCAGACTCAAAGGGCAGAATAAGATGAGAGGATAACGAGGCCAAACCACGTAGATCTGAACACTACCAACCACGTGTATGTGATTCTCAAAACTTTCAGCGAACTTAACGCTAACTAACTTGGGCTTGTCTCGACCAAAACACACAAAGCTAACGTCTGCTATCTGGCGCTCCTGTAAAACTAAAAGCGATTGTGTGAAACCGTTGCACCAAGTCAGGGATCACGAGTTTGTTTCGGAACGCCGAGAACCTCGGAGTCAAGCATGAAACGTCTTTGAATACATTATGAAGCAGCACCTGTGAATTACAAGAAAAACATTTCCTGTTAGAGATAAAGTTTCTTAGGTTTTTTCTGTGTTGACTCTTTATATTTTACAATACAAACGCAGCAAAACGTTTTAAAGGGGTTAAAGTACGGCATGAGTGTGCATAGCCATTGCCACACCTGTCGGCATAATATGTCCCCTTTAAGGTATAGCAGGTCTATTCAACGTATGACATTGTTGAAATGATTTATTATTATTATTGTGTATAAATGTATGAACTGGCTGCTCTATTTTGTATGTAAAAAAAATACCGTTTTGCACAACATTAAGGGTATTTAGTGTTGTATGTTTTAAGTGCAATTATGTTCAACTATAACGATAAAAGGGCCCTCGTGAAGTGAAAAGTACTTGAATATGCCTGATGGACGGTAAGAGAGAAAGTAAAAAAGTTACGTCGGACAGCCACAGGATACAAATTGTACGTTTGTTAATCTTCTCTCATTGCTGTGCACGTACTGGAAAGGCAATTCCTTTTCGGATGACTGTACCCTATGGACAGGATGGAGACGGTGTGTGTGTGTGTGTGTGTGTGTGTGTGTGTGTGTGTGTGTGTGTGTGTGTGTGTGTGTGCATGAGAGTGTGTGTACGAGAGAGAGAGAGAGAGAGCGAGAGAGAGCAAGTGAAAGAAAGTAGTGTGATCAAAGTGTGAATAAGTGAGCCTGTACGCGTGTACCATGTGCCTCCAGATGTATTCCATCCTTGCATGTGTGTGTGTGTGTGTGTGTGTGTGTGTGTGTGTATCTGCATGCTCGTGTGTGTGTGTGTGTGTGTGTGTGTGTGTGTGTGTGTGCGTGGTATCAAACACGGTGTTGCTGCCTTCATGGGCCCCGGAGGAAGTGTGGCGAGCAACGGGGAGATCCATCCCCCACAGCACTCCCACTCCCCACCCCACCCTCCCTCCTCCCTTACGTGACTGGGGGTGGGGGGGGCGGGGGCTTCAATCCTGCTCTCCTCTCCCTCCTTGTCCTCCTCCTCCTCCTCCTCCTTCTCTCTGTAATGAGCACCCAGAGGAGGCGGTGGGCGGTGGGACAGGAGAGCAGTGGTGGTGGAGGTGGGTGTGTGAGGCAGAGGAGGTGGTGGTGTGTGGGAGGTTCCGCGGCTTAAGCCACACCCCCTTTTGCTTTCCCCCCCATTGGACCTTGTTTCGGGGAAAATAATATACCGTGCATGACAGTCACTGGAGAGAGAAAGTGACGAATAAAAGTTTTGATCCCGTTTGAATTGTGCCACGACTTCAAACCACACATGATCGTTCGTCCATTCAAAAGATAATTCCGCAAGTCAAGATCGTCGAAGAAGTTTGTCGTAAAACGGTAAATTAACATGAATTTTGTATTAAAGTGCTCAGTGCAGTACATTTCTATATATCTACTATATACTGTATGTTACCAACACCACCATGTACCTGACCTGATGTGTTTTATCCAGCTGACAAGAGCCATCAAATCACAATCAGAATCAGGTTTATTGCCATAGTTTATATTTTGTTATTTAATAGGGACTGGACTTAGGCTCTCAATAGCTGGGGACCGGGTTGACATCCACCAAATCCCTGTTGGAGTTCAATATGGAGGGAGGTGGGGGGGCGTTGAAATGGTCTAACAAGAGACGAGAGAGGTGTCAGGACAGTGAATAGGGGGAGGCTTTACAGACCCGGGGATGAGCGCTGGAAGATGGAACTGATGACCTAGAAAAGAAGTGCTAATTTCAGGCTTAAATTCAACGGCTTTGAGAGGAGTTGCTCTCCGACTGCATCACGGATAAAAGCGATACGAAGACATTTTAAACATTACGCCTTTTATTCAAAGTGTTTCACCAACACCGCGAACGCTCAATCGATTTACAGCAAAGGACGGCTCCTAGTGGGAATTGAACCCCTAACCCCGGTGGTAGCGTTGACGCCGTGCTCTTCCAGCGGAGCTAAACAAATCCTCACAGCGCCGCCGCTGCTTCAAAGCAGCTCTCGTAGACACAGCAGCGAACAACGCATCCGCACAAACCAGTCTGACACCACTACCACCACCACCACCACCACAATAAGCACCACCGGTTTTCCCCCATTCAACACTTGTTCAACACTAATCTAAATTTGCTCTCAGCCGTGTTCCGCTAAGGTTGCGACTGTCCTTGAACACAACCTACTCAAGTCGGGCCCGTGCTGAGGAACGGGAGAAAAAAAAAAACCCTCGAACATCTAATCCATTCTGTGCAGACGACCACCGCTTTAACCCTAATGACCCGATAGTCACAGAAGAGATTAGAAGGGACCGAACGGAGGGGAGGAAAAAAAAACTATTTCCGCCTAACTTTTTAATGTCTGCGGCTGATTATGATAAAGCTGCTCTACTAGAGACCCTGCCTGCTCTCTCTCTCTCTCTCTCTCTCTCTCTCTCTCTCTCTCTCCTCTCCTCTCTCTCTCTCTCTCTCCCTCTCTCTCTCTCTCTTCTCTCTCTCTCTCTCTCTCTCTCTCTCCTCTCTCTCTCTCTCTCTCTCTCTCTCTCTCTTCTCTCTCCTCCTCGTTCCCTACGGAGCTGATAGTCTGTGGTTGGGAACAGTGGGCTGGGAGATAAAGCAGTTCGCCGGGGTGTACTGGAAGATAAAGGACTGTAATCTCAGGGAGGTGTGTTGCCGCTACAGACTGGGGGGGACGGGGGAAAAGGGAGCAGGGAGTTCTCAGAGCCGATTTAGAAAAAGAAAAGGGACAGAGAAAGGACTGAGACTGACTGCGAGGGGGGGAATCGAGAGTTTGATCCGGGGTGTACGATAGCACAAAAGACAAGGAGACATCCCTGTGGTAGCCCGGCTTGAAGATGAAAACGCCCCCCGCCCCTCCCTCCCTCCCCGGTCTGCGATGTCAGGGTTTAGTTTAACAGGGACGGGCTTGGAGTGCCGTAGGGTAAGGATAAGGTCGGGTGTGGATCAGTGGTGGTGTTCGAGGGGAAGGGGTGGATGTGGACCCTGGGGATGGAGTGTGCGTGGCGCAGAGAGGACGTGGGTGGCCGAGGACTGGAAGCGCATTGGATTGCATTCATATCGCGCTTAGTATTGCCTCATGTTCACCGACGGCGGTGCCGACCATGCAAGGTAACAACCGACACGTCAGGAGCAGTTAGGGTTCGGTGGCGTCTTGCTCAGGGACACCTCGACACTTAGCTAGGAGGGGGAGAGCCCGGGGATCGAACCTGCAACCTTCCCGTTGCCAGACAACCGCTCTTATACCTCCTTACCTCCACTTTAGTCCCTCGCCACGCACCGGCTGAACAACACGAAGACATTTGCAGCGCCGCCACCGCCGCTGCCGCCGCCTCCCAGTTCCACTTAAACACGTGTGGCTGCTCCGTGAATTATTTACCGTCGAGTGTTCTGGCGTGCAGCTCTCCTTACGCCTGATGACTTTTATTTCATCGTGCTGTTGAAAAAGAACTGGCTTCTTGCCCCCCTCATGCACGCACGCACACACACACACACAACCACCACCACCACCAGGAGGAGGAGGTGGTGGTGGTGGTGGTGGTGGTGGTGGAGGTGGCATTACATCATTCGGTGCCATTGGCTTTTAATGTTCTGTGATGCTCCAGTTGTACGTTAAGGAGCCACGACTCGATCTGTTTACGATCTGTTGCCTCGACGGGTTTTACAATGAACAGCTTGAACGTGATTTCAAGTCGAGTCAAAGTCAAAGTCAAACAGAAGTTATGATGGCCGAGGAAAGACGTGACAGAAATGTATTCACAGTCGAGCAGAGATGTCATACAAATGAATCAAATATCTCCACGTGCATTGAAGCAGGGCATAGGCCTGTACAGTACATGGAGAATATGTGCGATATCCGTGCACGTTTACACAGTTTTCTTTGCGGCGGAAAAAAGTACGAACTCCTCTCCGAATATACACATACAGTTACAAGGTTCATCGAGCTCGTTTGTCATTTCTTTCGGAGGCATTTGTGCCATAAATCATCGGACGGAACGAGAATAGTCACACGGGTTTATATTCGGGGGGGAGAATTAACTGGAGTACACCTGAGGTTAGCGATTACCGGAACAAACGGTCATAAGGAGTTCTGGAAAAGCTTCT
>PIJE02002343.1:19086-29086 GCA_002895965.2 Coryphaenoides rupestris | reverse complement strand
GAGACCGGAGACGTTGGAAGTGTTTGTTTTTTGCTAAACTTTTCAAACATTTCAAGAACTTCCGGATTAGATGCTTGTTGTTCCTAAAGAAATAGCCCATAGGTTCCAAATTGCTGACTGTTTACAGCAATGACAGCAGCTAGTTGATGATCTCATGTTTGCTATTCAGTTTGCTATTCAGTTGGGACCCAAGGCAGCGCAGTGTGGAGTGTGGAGTGTGAATTTCATGGTCTAATGTGATGAATCTTATATGCATATAAGTGTGGATTAATAAAGTTGTTCTTCTTCTTCTTCATACGGACCACAGCAGTTGTATTCCACGACGCTATGCTAAACTGTGAGCATAATCTCATCATAATAGGCTACATGACGACAATACTGTCTGCAGCACCACACTGACATTGAACATTAAATCTCTCGGTGGTGTCGAGTAATATTATCCTCTTTAACATTAATTCCAGTTAAAGACACTAATAATTGCGCTGTGCCTCGTTAACAGACACATTGCAAAAGGGACAGTCAGAGTCACGTCAGAGTCAGCGTAAAGGCGTCAAACAGAAGCGCGGCCATGTTGGCGATCGTGCCAACATGGCCGCCCCCTCTTTTGAAATTGCTTTCTCGGAAAACAAAGTGAGATGTCTGACCCATCAGCACGATGAGAGTTCACATCTTAGCAACAATACTTTGATGAACATCATATTCATTTTTGCAAATACTGTACATGTAATTATTTCCTCGCGTCTCGATGACTTATTGCACCTTTAAAGGGTGAACATCCGTCGATGACATTGCGGAAGCGAGGCCAGGAAGTTAGCGTACGCCGCAGAGAGCGTCGTCAACTTGTCGACTTTTGGAAGACGTTCACGGCAGCTGTTAATGAGACCACGTTTTTTTTTGGAGTCTATTCGGATAAGAGTCCTCCTGAAGCCGCTTATCAAAAGGCGGCGCCACAGCTTTAGGTTCTTGAGTCCTTCGCCGCCGACGCCCGTCCTGCGCGTTCCGCCGCCGTTATGAGCGGTGACACATTCTGCCAGCTTTTCACGGCTCTGTGGAGACACTCCATTTACTGCGCCAGTAAAGCCCAGCATTGAATTCAGCCTCCGGTGCAAAAGAGCAGTCCTGCATATACGGTGTATTCAGACACACACACACACACACAAATACACATACACACATACATACATACATACATACATACATATATATGTGTATGTTATGACTGTCAAGCCATTTTTGGTTGCTTGACAGTTCAATTTTGGGCAATTTTTGGTCCTTTTACAACGAATAAACATCGAGGAAAAACGGTGGGAAAAAAAAAATCTGACAAACAAAATCACATCAACTGTGCACAGTTACGACAAAAACAAGCAGCGATTTTTCAATAAGAATCCCCCTGGACATTTCACCAAGAAATATCCGTTATTTTATTATAATGGGGTATTATAATTATAATGGAGTTTCACTTTTTATTCCAAGTGTAAACTAGCGCAGTGTACGGCAGCTTGCTGATGAGGAGGATTACTAAAATATGTGTGGACGTGTCTCGCTGTGCGTTCGGAGAGTTCTTTAAAAAAACAGCCGCGTTTTGAAGAAGTTAGTTTTTGAGTGTTCGTTTTCCCAGTTCAACCACTAAAAGTCGTCCATCCACACTTTGCGGGGGAGAAGTTTCGTATCCATAAACGAAACTGATCTACTGTCCAGCGCGCACGCCATCTACAAGCAAACGCACGTTACCACAGCGCAAGAGGGCTTGTGGCGCTATCGAGATTAATGATCATATAACGGGATCGGTCGATAATTATCGGTTAGTTACCACGACGAGTCCCAAAGGACGGACAGGAAGTAAATCGGCTGTAAGACCGCAGAGAGTGATTTAATCGGCGTAAATTTTTTTTTAAAGAACGTTATTATTTCTGTGTAATAGTACGTAATCAATATTAATGTGTTATTTTGACGTCCCTTATAATATATATATATATATATATATATATATATGAATACACAGCATGTGAGCAGGTGCCCAGCCGCTAATATAAGATGTACAGATTATACAGTCTTTTCGATAAAGGATTCACGTTCATTTGTAGACCGAGTGTGTTGCTGTACAGTCAGTGTACCAGGAGAAGAACCCAGAGAGAAGTTAAGTCAACAATTTGCGACACCAAAAACAACCAATTATTCCCTTCAGAAGCCGACACGTGGACAATTGTACAGCTGCAGTTTGTCCAAACAGCAGTTTGTACCACAATACACCTCCGCTGTCTCCATTCAGCGTCGAGGCGCCGAGATAAGAGCATCTTTGGGAAAAAACCAGACAACCATTCTTCGTGCCCATTTGCATATTCTACAGAGACCCGCAGGAGCTTCGCGGTCTAAAAAGGACAAAAAACGGAAGGAAACAAACACATACAAAGGAACGGCTCAGTCGCCAGGAATGCATATTTGAATAATCCGAGACAAAAAAAAATAAAACAGAAAAACATCTGGATTTGCCGTTTCGCGTCGAGCCTCTCCTCGCGTTAACCTCGCGAACAATTTCATGGCTTAATAGAGGATAATGTAAAAGACGAAGAGACAGATTAAGACCGCAGCCATTTTGGCATCGCTCCTGCCTTTTATTTAATTGAAAATACTTGTATTTCTCTCCCCCCGCCCGGCCCCAGAGGTGTTAGTTTTGCTGACTGATTCATTCCCGGGCTCTAATGCTCTTAAAGAGGAGCTTGCCGAGTTGCAGGGCTGCTATCGCGGCAGTGATGCACCGGTTCTGATCCCCGAATGAGATTCCGTCCTCGGCTCCGCGGATTAGAGCGGTGAAAAGATCCCCGCCGTGACATATTATCTTTCGCAAAACGCGAGGTGGTGGGGGGGGGGGGGGGGGGGAAGAAGAAAAGGACGGAAAGGAAGGAACAGGGGGAAGAGGGGAACGACGTTGAAACGATAACGCCTCCGTTACCGTCTCCTCCACCCACGTTCGTTTTCAGGAATTTCAAGGTCTGTGTCTTTTTTGTCGTAACCAGAAACCCACCGAGGATTGGAGGAAGGGCGGCGAGGGAGGCAGGAGGAGGCGGAGGAGGCGGAGGAGGAAGAGGAGGAGGGCATTACAGAAGGAAGCACTTCAAGTTTTCTTCGCTGTGAGGTCAGCTCGTGTGTGTTTCTCTCTCCGCACCCCCCCTCCCCCCTCCCCCCCCAAACGTCAAATGGGAGCTGACAGCCAGCGCCGCGGCAACCGATACACCGCTCACAGTCTCCGGTTGCTTCCAGGACTTCCTTCCCCCGCCCTCCTGTGCGTTAGTAGGGTCGTTCATTGACCTGAGTCGACAGCACCTCACTGTGATGATGACCCCCCACCACCACCACCACCACCACCACCACCACCACCAACAACAACACCACCCACCCCCTCGCCCCCCGGCTGACTGCTTGTGGGTGTCGGGGCTCAGCTGAAGGCTCCTAAACACCAGTCTGACAGGGAGGTGGGTGCTGCAGGTGATGTTCGGGGGTGTTCCTTATATACTGTATGATCTCCATGTACCAAGTACCAAAAGTACGCCGAAGATGCCGAGAGCGTCGCCGAGAAAGGGCGGTAAACAGGGCGGGAAGGGAGTCTCAACAAACGGAGCTGGTCGGGGGGGGGGGGTTAGGTTTATCAAGCCCCCCGGTCACATTTACATATAATAACAAGACGGAGGAGATGCAGGGCCGCGTTCTAATGCCGGGGGCCACATTAGGTAAGAGAGTGACCTTTGACACGGCTCGGTGCGCTGATATTTCCATTAAAGTTCAGCCGTGGCAGGGGCGCGGCGCTACGGATGACAAATGAACACGGCTGCCATACGGTCCCTGGAATATGGCGCCCTCCGCCCCACCACCCACCACCACACCACCACCCCCTCCGTCTTCCCCCGTTGACACCCAGACCTGCCTATGCTTCCTCCAAACATATTACCTTCTCACCTTTAATTATGTGCTCTCTCACGTGCCGCCACTCCCCAACCCTCCAGACGATGTAACTCAACGGCACATTAATACAACGCCCCCCCACCCCCCCCCCCCCCCCCCCCCCCCCCAAATAAAAAGAAAACCTCACCTGATTGAAGAAAAGGAATGCCTGGCGCCTGCCGTTCTGAAGTGCGTTTAGCAATATCCCCGAGCCCCGACCGTTCCCCCGTTCCCCCCAACGCCGCTCGAGGAAGTCCCGGGGAAACAAGACATCCATCACGATGACAGACCAAACAAATTACACGGCAAACAGAACCTTAATGTGTCACCGCGGCTAATGATGTCAGGCCGGGGGTTGCCGGTAGACCCGGTATCGGCACTTGCGACGCCGCCGTTCTTACAATTCTCTCTCTCTCCTCCGCCGGCCACGTTTTTTTCTCGCTCCCCAGTCGCAAGAAGACAGAGAAGACGGCAGACGACAGTAAATCACGACAGCCGTCCCTTAAAACGTCGCCTCACGAGCTCCGATCGCGAACGTTTCTCTCTGCAGATCGGTCTGGCGCTGATAAAAAATTTTAAAAGCCTTTCCCGGAAAAATGTGACAATTTGAAGGACCAATCAGCGCTGAGGGGATGGAGTTTCAGTTCGTGACAAACAAGGAGTCCGCCGAATTTAAAAATCGACAAATGGCAGAACCCATTTCGTGTCAATTAAGTAATTAAAAGTGTTTACATCCAAAATAGACTGAATAACGTTGTTAAAAGAGTCACAGAATATTTCTTTCATGTTATTATGTTGTTGCTTTGCTTCCAAGCGGATTCGCCAAGGGAGGCGTTTTTTTTTAACAAGATAAGGCCGCGGCCGTATTTGGAAATAAATAGCTGCCCGGGTCGAGGCCAGACCGACTTTCATTGTATGCACTGTGGACACTTCCCCTCTCGTCACGCATCACAACGCATTAAAGTAAGAAGTCATCCATTGTTCAGTTAAGACCACGACGGGAGGCCGACTGTCACGCATGTATGTATGATCGATGTACAGAACTGCACAGTCCGGCGCATCCCGTGACTTGAGCATACAAGCGAGATTATTCTTTAAATAAATGTCGCCCTCCTGCAAAAGCCAATAAAAGCCGTTATTGCAACGCCTTCAGCCTCGGCGACCGCGAAGCCCGGACCGCTGACAGGCATCTCGGAACGAGGGGGAGGAGGCGCGACCCTCCCTTTACGCGCTCACGTCGGCGCCATCACCTCAGTAAAGGAGGTGGTGGTTGGGTGGTGGTGGTGGTGGGTCACCTTGAAGAAGAATGCTACAATTTTACCAGTCATTAAACTCTTAATCCAGTTTCATTGTACGCTTCCATCCCCATTTACATTTTTTTCTAAACCCAGCCTCCCCGTCTTCCGTATCGCGTCCTGCTGTCAGCGCAGTGCGGCGTTGCTTTGCGACCGCCGACGGCGACGCTGTAAAAACCGACCCCCTTCCTGGAAGCACTTCACCGCAGACAGCACAACACCGGGTTGTCACAATGAGTCCGCGTTTTCCTCGCTTTTTCTCCAAGACGCACATTGGAAATGACACCCGGCAGCAGGTTGCGCTGTAAACCGAGGAGTGTTTTGTTTTGCTGTGTGGCCGGCGTCTCTCTCTCTCTCTCTCTCTCTCTCTCTCTCTCCCTCCTCTCTCTCTCTCTCTCTCTCTCTCTCTCTGGGTACCGGGGTAATATATCCCAGGTGTGTGTCGAGGTCTCCATAGGAAGCCGTCCTCCGTTATTAACCCCCGCGGGGGCACCGGCGTGGAAGACCGCACGTACCGCCGTCCACCGCGTGTTAATATTCACCGCAAAAGTATTCGCGAAAAAACTCTCCAGTTATTACGGAGCGCGGGACACACGGCGATGGGGAAGATACTTTGGGTTTCGACGGCGGGGGGGGAACAGAGCATGATAAATTAGACAATAAACACTCGGCGAGCGAAACATGGCGGACGTGCGCGGAGACCTAAAGCAGCGTTAAGCATGATATTACAATGGGTATGGAGACACACACACACACACACACAGCGGAGGACGACGGCGGCGGGGAAAGATAATCTCTGTCACACTCCGGTGTGTGTGTGTGTGTGTGTGTGTGTCCACGCCACATTATTTGTGTTTCTCGTTGAAATTCAAAACGGCGTATGAGGCAACGGCAGAGCAACACAAGCTAAACACAAGCTAGCGGGCTAGCCGTTTCGCGGGGGAAGAGGAACACTAGAAATAAAACAAGACAATTCATTACACGCTTCGGTTGATGCTGTTGTGTCGTTTGGTGGTTGTTGTTTGTTCGTTTGTATTTTCACCCCAAAAAACCTGCCGGTCCGCAATCAGGAATGCGTTTCGCACCGGCGACGAGAAATGTGACGAGAGTTCACAAAGAATAGTTTTAGCTCCGTCGATTAGACGCGCTGAAAATGAGGTTAAAAAGGGCCGGACCCGGCATTTGTCACTAATCATAGAGGAGGCGCACAACAGAACCCGCAAGTCGTCGTACTTTTGTATTCACTGTATTTGACGGGCGGGACCTGGTTCCGGATTTAAATGCTTTTCAGGCTGACGTTTGAGCCTTTTGTGATATTTCTGGCGTCTGTCAGAATTTAAAAATGCTCTTTAAACTGTGAATCATGGTAATTATAAGCGGTGTGGACGTGGAAACGCCTCAAAATAACAGTTGTGAGTGACTTTGTCCGATTAAAGAGGAGAATTAAACCACAACAAAACGTGAACGGAACGACCCCCAGAGCTCTGCAGCATTAGACAGAACAGTCATGTGTTTAGTCCCCCCCGTGTCCCCTGGATAAAGAGTTCCTGATTCTGGCGTCACGTTTATTAATGAAGACAATCTAAAACGTCTTCCGCTTGTCCCGTCCCACGTCCCCCCCACTGCTCATCTCATCTCCCATAATGCTCGCTGACTGATAATACAGTCATATTTAAACATGACCGATAACACAGCTGTTATCACAATCAATCAATGCGAGTAATGGGAACAGGAAGTTAATCCATTATTATGCATTATTAGTGGATAAATGAAGGTCTCGGGGGTTAATTAACTCCTGGGCTAAGGACAATTTTAATAATTCAGCGCTAATACAGGGCAGGTAATAACACACTTGAGGCCGTCCCGTTCCCGTCTCTACTGTACGAGTCGTCGCTTTCTTCGCGTCGTCGGCTTTTTTTGTTCTCGTCCCGACGCTCAGGTGTTAAATACGATATAAATACACAATATGAACACGTCCGGCGGCATCGTCTGCGCTTTGCTATGCGGCGAGCGCTGATTAGCTCGTTAGCCGCACGTCAGCCATTACAAACAACTCATAAAGCAATGGTCGGGGCTAATAACAACGCATTAGCATCCAATTGAAATGGGATAAAGGATAAAACACATTGTGTGTGTGTGTGTGTGTGCGTGTGTGTGTTTGCGTGTGTGTGTGTGTGTTTGTGTCCTGATGAAAGTGTGAACACATAAATTGTGGTTTGGCGAGGACACCACCGCACGACCATTAGATGATCCTCGCACCATTAGATGTTCATTTGGTCCGGCCAAACGACTTGCAATCGATATGTGCTTTAGCAACAAAATGGCGCCGTTAAGATGGAGGCTCTGTCTGGATGGACGTCGCATCGTGTCACCCAGAGAGATGCATGGTGATGCTGACGGGGAAATGGCGTTTTATCATTCAACGAAACTTAAAGAGGTTTTGCTTGAATTCCTTTCACAGCGCAGTGAACCCCAAAGTGGATTACAACCAGGTTCTAGTCCAGATGAATACTAGTTCCAGAGATATAATACTGTGGATTACAACCAGGTTCTAGTCCAGATGAATACTAGTCTCAGATATAATACTGTGGATTACAACCAGGTTCTAGTCCAGATGAATACTAGTCTACGATATAATACTGTGGATTACAACCAGGTTCTAGTCCAGATGAATACTAGTCTACGATATAATACTGTGGATTACAACCAGGTTCTAGTCCAGATGAATACTAGTCTACGATATAATACTGTGGATTACAACCAGGTTCTAGTCCAGATGAATACTAGTCTCAGATATAATACTGTGGATTACAACCAGGTTCTAGTCCAGATGAATACTAGTCTCAGATATAATACTGTGGATTACAACTGGGTTCTAGTCCAGATGAATACTAGTCTCAGATATAATACTGTGGATTACAACTGGGTTCTAGTCCAGATGAATACTAGTTCCAGAGATATAATACTGTGGATTACAACCATGTTCTAGTCCAGATGAATACTAGTCCAGATGAATACTAGTTCAAGATATACATAGTACTATTGACTACAAACAGGTTCTAGTCCAGATGAATACTAGTCCAAATGAATACTAGTTCAAGATATACATAGTACTGTGGATTCCAACCAGGTTCTAGTCCAGATGAATACTAGTTCCAGAGATATAATGCTGAACACCAGAACCAGAACCAGTGGCCAGCTACAAATGGACCCGGCGAGACTCGTCGACGCCTCATTATGTGGAGCTTACTATGCTAATTATCAAAGCACATTATCAATCTGCGTGACAAAAAAAAAACACACACTGGGCACAGCCAATACATATTGGGAGGCCGACGGGGGAAATGGAGGCCGTTCTCCGCGTCGTTATATTACACGACGACGGCGTAGGAGGACACAAATGAACACGGAGTTAATTGCAAAAATGAACGTGAATAATATGTTTGCTTCCTGCGAAGGCGTCCGGACACACGGGCCAGTAATTACCTTTTAAAAGATACAGAGAAGTACAGAGAGAACTAAGAATTAAGTCCAATAAGTTCCAAGGCCGATTTATCTAAAAGACACATCGGGGACAAATTACTGATGGGAAATTGGTGTTGGTGGAGGGAGAGTCCATTATGTGGAAATGGTGCGAAAATTTTAATTTCAGATGGAAATCTCTCGCCTCATGTTTGATTATTTGTCATTAATACTAAACTCTCGTATCTCCCACTAATACCTCGCCGCTTACGGAATACTCAGGGATAAACACACACACACACACACACACACACACACACTAATTATTGGTATTGCGAGTGCCTGTGATGCATTCCCTGCTTCCTACGTACATTGAGAAGATACTTTTACACAAAGCGGCTTGCAGTGAGTTCAGACACAGGTGATTCTGGAGCAGGTATGGGGGGCCGGCGGTGGGGGTTCACCGTCTTACTCAAGGTTCTCGACACGTACCGTCGATGGCAGAGTTCGGAGTTTGTGGATCAAAAGCGGTGCCATTCAGCTGGGAGTCTACAGTATGCTGAACTAGAATTGGTGGTGGTGGCGGTGGTGGAGGTGGAGGTGGTGGTGGTAGTGATGGGGGTGGTTGGTGGTAGTGATGGTGGTGGTGGTAGTGATGGGGGCGGTGGTGGTAGCGGTGGTGGTGGAGGTGGTGATGGTGGCGGTGGTGGTGGTGGAGGTGGTGATGGTGGTGGTGGTGGTGGTGGAGGTGGAGGTGTTAGTTTAGTTTATTTTTATTATTCTGTTGATTTCCATATTGTTTTATTGTATTGTATTGCTATGCAACCTGGCACAAGAATTTCCTACGGGATTAATAAAGTTCTATCTTATCTTATCTTATCTTAGTGGTGGTGATGGTGGTGGTGGTGGAGGTGGTGGTGGTGGAGGTGGTGGAGGTGGTGTACAGTATATGGGTGGTTTCGGGTGGGACACAAGCCTCTGTCATGTTGTTACAGAACCCCCACCTGACCACGGCAGATTGCCAGCAGCGAACCCAAAGTCTCTCAGCATCTTCCACAGTCTTACATCACATTCCATTCCATCAAAGGTATATGACCTATGTCCTCCACACATACATACAGTATACCATACACCTCTCTCTCTCTCTCTCTCTCTCTCTCTCTCTCTCTCACCCCCACCCCACACACACACACACACACACACACACAAACACACACACCAGACCTGATTAAGTATGAAGGTCACCTGAAGCCTGTACGGAAGTGTTAATTTGGATTGGCGAATACACTTTAAACCCATTTTAA
>PIJE02002342.1:0-73110 GCA_002895965.2 Coryphaenoides rupestris | reverse complement strand
AACACACAAACACTGCACACAATATGAACACTAAAACACTGCACACCATATGAACACTAAAACACTGCACACCATATGAACACTAAAACACTGCACACCATATGAACACTAAAACACTGCACACCATATGAACACTAAAACACTGCACACCATATGAACACTAAAACACTGCACACCATATGAACACTAAAACACTGCACACCATATGAACACTAAAACACTGCACACCATATGAACACTAAAACACTGCACACCATATGAACACTAAAACACTGCACACCATATGAACACTAAAACACTGCACACCATATGAACACTGCACACCATATGAACACACAAACACTGCACACCATATGAACACTGCACACCATATGAACACTGCACACCATATGCACACAAACACTGCACACCATATGCACACAAACACTGCACACCATATGAACACAAACACTGCACACCATATGAACACGAACACAAACACTACACACCATATGAACACTGCACACAATATGAACACGAACACAAACACTGCACACCATATGAACACTGCACAACATATGAACACAAACACTGCACACCATATGCACACAAACACTGCACACCATATGCACACACAAACACTGCACACCATATGCACACACAAACACTGCACACCATATGAACACTGCACACCATATGAACACAAACACTGCACACCATATGAACACAAACACTGCACACATATGACACCATATGAACACTAAAACACTGCACACCATATGAACACAAACACTGCACACCATATGCACACTGCACACCATATGCACACAAACACTGCACACCATATGAACACGAACACAAACACTGCACACCATATGCACACACAAACACTGCACACCATATGCACACACAAACACTGCACACCATATGAACACTGCACACGATATGAACACAAACACTGCACACGATATGAACACAAACACTGCACACCATATGAACACTGCACACCATATGCACACAAACACTGCACACCATATGCACACAAACACTGCACACCATATGAACACTGCACACAATATGAACACTGCACACGATATGAACAAAACACTGCACACATATGAACACTAAAACACTGCACACATATGAACACTAAAACACTGCACACCATATGCACACAAACACTGCACACCATATGAACACTAAAACACTGCACACCATATGAAGACAAACACTGCACACCATATGAACACAAACACTGCACACCATATGAACACTGCACACCATATGCACACAAACACTGCACACCATATGAACACAAACACTGCACACCATATGCACACTGCACACCATATGCACACAAACACTGCACACAATATGAACACGAACACAAACACTGCACACCATATGAACACTGCACACCATATGAACACAAACACTGCACACCATATGCACACTGCACACCATATGCACACAAACACTGCACACCATATGACACACAAACACTGCACACCATATGAACACAAACACTGCACACCATATGAACACAAACACTGCACACCATATGAACACAAACACTGCACACCATATGAACACAAACACTGCACACCATATGCACACAAACACTGCACACCATATGAACACAAACACTGCACACCATATGAACACAAACACTGCACACCATATGCACACTGCACACCATATGCACACAAACACTGCACACCATATGAACACTGCACACCATATGAACACAAAACACTGCACACCATATGAACACTGCACACCATATGCACACACAAACACTGCACACCATATGCACACACAAACACTGCACACCATATGCACACTGCGCACCATATGCACACAAACACTGCACACCATATGAACACTAAAACACTGCACACCATATGAACACAAACACTGCACACGATATGAACACACAACAACACACACCATATGACACACAAACACTGCACACCATATGAACACTGCACACACAAACACTGCACACCATATGAACACAAACACTGCACACCATATGCACACTGCACACCATATGACACAAACACTGCACAACATATGAACACAAACACTGCACACTATGAACACTGCAACACCATAGAACACTGCACACCATAGTGAACACTAACACTGCCAACCATATGAACACTGCAACACCCTTGCACAACGAACACAAACACTGCACACTATAATGAACACAAACACTGCACCGATATGTAAACTGCACACGATAGAAAACTGCACACGATATGCAACACTGCACACGAATATGAAACTAGCACTGGCTAACACCGATAATGAATCAGTGCACACGATACTGAAACACTAAAACTGCACACCAGGAACACTAAGAACACTGCACACCCATATGAACACCAAAAGAACTGCACACCCATATCGAACACTAAACACTGCACACCATAGGAACACTAAAACACTGCACACCATATGAACACTAAAACACTGCACACCATAGGAACACTAAACACCTGCACACCATAGGAACACTAAAACACTGCACACCATATGAACACTAGAGCACTGCACAAAATACAAACACTCCAAAGCACTGCACTATCAAAGGGGATCCTTACACAAAGGCAACTCCAACCAGGTGGGAATTCCCAGCAATCAAACCCACGTGAGTTAACTGATAGTGGGACTAACTATACGACGTTATTCACACTCCAGACCATGGCCATCGATCTGCAGATACTAAGGGTAGATGCTCAAAGAAAGAAAGAAACAAACAAACAATAATGTAGCCTACGATGGTTCCAGCGCAACCCTCCCCTGTTCCTTTAACAATAGGATACAACCATACAGCGCGGAGGAGGCTCACTGTACGCGGATGGAAACTAAAACTACAATACGGAGTTCGCTACGTCACCATCACCATGATGTTAACACACTGGTGATATACAACAGATCCTCATGGAGGACAGGTCACGGTGCGCGTCACACTTCGCACGGTTTCGGGAGTAAAAGAGTTCGATCTCCAGCGGCTGACATGCGCGCTGTTTAAATCAGACGCCGTCTTGCCGGCCAATCGTTCATTGGTGCAGCCGAGGGCTCGACCTCGGATGCCGTGTTCATTGGTTGCATTGCCATCAGCAAGTTCACGGGGGGGCAGAGACACGCCCTCTTCTTCAATTAGAATGTCCTCATATTCTCAAAGCAAGGAGAGAGAAGCATGGTTAACAGACATACAATTAAAGTACCTGAACAATAATATTGCAACCATTACACGTGTGCCAGATTGAATATTATATATACGTGGATTGACAGACATCAACAATGAATTACAATATAAATAACGGCACAATGACATAAATAAACATAATAAAACAAAATAATCAATGATAACATGTCAGTGGATACGGGGTCAATTTGCTTCGTATCGACTTTCATGATCAATAACACAATCAAAAATATTGATCAATTTAGGGTATGGGTTCAGGAGCTATCTCAAAGGACCTTACATTAAGCCGCCAGGTTAAACCAAGGCTAACGAGCAAGTTTTTAATGACCGTTGCAAGCATTTGTAACATCACTCATTTCAGATCACTTCCTGCTCCCAAGAACCCGAGTCAGGAACTGGTGACAGTCTGGACTACAACAAAAATGGCAGGCTGGATTTAGGTCTGTGTGTGTGTGTGTGTGTGTGTGCGCATTCCATGTGGACACCTGCAATGTTAAAATGGCGTTTTTTTTCCCACTTGGCTCACTGCCATTTACGTTGAAAAATCCATTTCATGTTAGCTAAATTACTACCCGTTAGGCTACTTCCCTATTTTTGTGTCTTGCTTCGGCCGTCGCCACTCTCCCCTTACATTGAAGCGTCGTAAGAAAACAACAACAACAACAACAACACAAAACACACATCTTCCCTTTCCCAGCCGACGGCTTTATATGCATAACTAATAAGCAGTATAATTAGCTTCAACACCGACGAGTGCTGAACCAAGCGAATCGAGCTGTGTGTTCCGCGAGGTACATGAGACTCAAACCCAACCGTCACCGACATCACTGACAGGCAAAGTGAATAGTCTTCTGCGTCGAGTCATTCAAGGTACCGGGTGGGTGGGGGGGGGGGCATTTGGGCACTCTGTGATGTCTCTGTTGCTAAGTAACAGCAACAGTGGTAGTAGCAGCAGTTGAAGACGCCTCGAGATTTCTCCGTTTTCAACGCCTCCCCCGCCTCTGTCCGCCCTATTTTCGTCAAATTCTCTTTTCCCGCACGCAGCATTAGCAATGTTTATTGAAGGTCGGTTATTGAAGGTAGCCACGGCAACGATCTCATTTTAACCACTTTGACCCTCAACCGGTCACAACATGACAAGACGACAGTCACTGTTAACTGCTAAAATTACCCTTACAGTATAATATCGCAAATGGTATCAAGGAGAACCTTCTTTACTCTATTGCTAGTTCATATAAAAGACCATTGCATACATTTTCCTTCTAACTAGAGGTGGCTGTATCCAACTTGGTGGTCCTACAGTCGGTTATTAGCTCATAATGAACAATTATATTATATTATATTCCTTACCCTTAGAGGAAAGAAGCATATGTTCCCAACCGCCGGCTTGGATGGCTGAGGCCCTACAAACTGAAAGCTGTTACATGAGCTATAATTTGTATCTGAGACCTGAGACAAGACGACAATGTCAGTTTCTGGCGGCAAAAAACATCTTTTGTTATAATCAGCAGTTACTTGAAGTACAGTGGTTAGAATGGTACTACCGTTCTCTGATGAGATGGGGTGGGGGGGGTATTTGGACAGTGTGTATAGTACTGGGGGCAGGGTAGGGCGGTCTAGGGGGCTGTAGTGGTTTTGGCTACCCAATTTCGGCGCACTACCAGCAGGTGTCGAGTCAATGCTGCCCCTTAATGGCATGTACGTGAATTCTTTAGTTGCTTGGGGACAAAGGCTTCTCTTAAATAGTGAATGAACAATGTCTTAAACTCTTTTCCTCAACCTTCGGGCATGACTACTTTCAAACTTGTTTTTAACCTCCACTCGAGTGAAATACTGCGAAAATGCCCCGCTTTGGAGATAGTCCCCACTTGTCAAAATTGACGAAAAAAGTATTTTGGTTCTTATCTTATCCAATCAGGGTTACACTTTGAGTGGATTCATCCCCAGCTGGAACTCCTTCCATCCCGGCAAGCCACTTCCTATGATGTCAAAACAGTTCCAGCCTTTTTATGAAGACGAGAGATCGAAATTGCTGAGCATTTAAATCGATGCCGCTTGCCCACTCTTTAGAGTTGAAGTAGAATGTCCAGCATCTATTTATGTAAAAACTTGCCAAAACCACTTCTCAAATCTCCCTTAAGAGAAGCTGTTATCTTCGTGAGTTATCAAAGCGAGGGCCTATCACTTAATTGGTCGTTGTGGAGCACTTTCATTCACTCAGAAGTCCTTATTGGAACTTGAATCATCCGTCAGAAAAGTTTGGTGGTAACCCTCCAATCAAAAAACAGCCCCCCCTCCAACGACGATTACCTCTAACCCTCCAATCACAAGACAGCAGTCGTGAGACTGACTCTCCTAGTACAGCTGTGGTTAAACGAGGGGACGAGTTATTTTTTGAATTTAACATTTTTCAAACTTTACAAGGTAATTTGCCGTTTATGTCTCTTGTTTGATTGAGACACAGCTCTCCTTTCATTGCATTGACAAAGAACAAAACCTTGAAAAACAAATGACCACCTGACGAGTCCTAGCAGACCAAGGACATAAATGATGAATAGAAAATGTCTGCAATATCAATAATAAACCCTAAGTTGTTCAATAATGTTGAGGAAAGTTTGTACTTTTAAGAGAGCACAAAACAAGAGCATGTGACTGATATTTCATGTGTTGGAACACAAGGTCAGTGCAGATTCCTCTCCATCTCGCCTGTTTACTGCAATTTACTGCGAATTAAAGGGTTGGATTCTTCAACTTAATACTGTGTTCATTCTCTCTTCTTTCTCCTATTCAATGTTGAATAGATTGCAAAAGAAATGGAGTGGAGCAAATGGAGGCGAAATAGACTGTGGAGAGAATTGGCATGTTCCACTTAGCAGAACTCAAGTCAAATAACACCCCCCCCCCCCCCCCCCCCACCTAACGGATCGTCATAATGGCACCATTTCATCGACAATTATTCAGCCATCCAACATGTCGGGGAAAATAATCAACTTTATCTCGTTCTCCCATGATATTACATTCAGCACAATATGTCTCCCCCCCCCCCCCCACACACACACACACACATGCAAGTGGTGTGTGTGTGCGTGTGTGTGTGTGTGTGTGTAGACCAGAGACATTATGCAATAACAACTTGATTACCATTGTGAGTAAGGGAATATGCAAATTCATTCACTAATGGGATGCATGGTGACGGTGGATGACTTCACCAAGAGACTTCCACAGACATAAATTAACTTTTATTTGCGTAGATTAAAGCCTAGATTTGTTCCAGGTGTGCTCTCCCAATGACTCTGAGTGTAGCATTCCTATAATGTCACGCATGCAACGCCTCACCGAGGATAAGGTCATGGGTCGCCATGGCTACCTTCACGGCACAACAAACAAAAAAAGGCAATCGGGGCTCGTCTTACCGATCCCACCGCTGTGCGTTAGCCATGCGTAGAGTTTGCCGAAGGAATTACGGTTTGGTTTCCATTCGTACATATTACCTTTCGCCGTTGTTTTAATCAGCGACCCGGCTTCTGCTATTTTAGACTGCGGGATCTCTGAATACAAACACACTTAACCGCTAATATGAAAGTATCAAAACAATGCTCCCTCCAGCTTACACACACGCTATGGCTAGCTAATCTGCGCTAGTCGCTTTCCCTCCACGTGCGAACGGTGCCTCCGTACCTCCATCTGGCCGAGCAGCGGGGGCCCCCGAGGGCCAACGCAGGAAATGACATAATCAACCGCCGACACTCCGCTATCGTAGCCTTTCTCACCCTTAAATTGAATTTTCCGGAGTTGAGACTCAATTTGTCATATGCAATCGCTGTTTCATTAGATTCTCGGTGACCCGCCATTGGCAGGCTGGCAGACGAGAGGCAATAAGACAAAAAAACAATGAGAGAGAGAGAGAGAGAGAGGGGGGAGGGAGAGGGAGAGGGAAAGAGTCTGGAAGAGGACAAAAGAGAGGTCGAGAGGAAGAGATGTATAGAGAGAGAGGGCAAGGACAAGAAAAACAGGTATCTACATGAAAGAGAGAGCAAGGCAGTGAGCAGCACATAGAGAGTCGGAGCATCTCCATGGGGATTTGAAACAAAATCCACAATCACTTGAGTCTCGATGATGAATAACCACAATGAACCAAAGATATTAACTTTTGGGGGTAGGAAACATCGAATTTAATGAATTATGAATTAATGCTGTGAATTATACATTCAAAATGCAGATAAACGTCTTCCAAATTTTAATTATTCCAACATATATACAGTTGAAGTAGCATACGGTTTAGGAAATGAGGAAGGGAGCAATTTTCCCCAAAGCTATTGCATAATTGACAGTTGCCATGAAGGTCATCTGCATATCTTTTCAAACATTTTTCCAAAATGTTTCTTTCTCTTCTTCTTGGAAATTAATTTCCAAGATGAATGGATATGATATGAGTTTAAAGCTGCTTACTGCTTTTAGCCATGACTAACATTACTGGCATTTCATTTGAGGCCATGCTCAGTCTAGCTGGGCTTGTCATTGCTTCATGTTTTTGTCTCTTTCTCTGACTGGTGGATATATAATTTTGGGTTTGTGTGGGAGAAGGGACTCTGATCGAATTATGTTTTTACACACTACATTTATGTGAACATCATTTCATTTCAGCATTGTGCAAAAGCAGTCGTGGGTAATTTTAAGGAGCAGTGTGTAGGATTTAGGGGGATCTATTGGCAAAGATTGAATATAATATTCATCACTATGTTTTCATTCGCGATCTATTTTTACAGAATAATTAACAAATGGAATTTCTATCTCTGTAAAGGAACCCCATCCCTTGACATATTCTGGCTACTCGGTGCAGTTGTAGACAATGAGTATGTTTACATGCACACAATAATCCGATAACTGGGAATAATCAGGTAATGGTAATAATCTGATTTGACGCGTTTACATGCACTTCAGTAATAAAAAAGAAACCTGATTAACGTATACATGCGCCATAGAAAATGGATTATTGTTCAGAAACCAAGCTGTGTTTATCGGATTTCTCATAAACTGATAAAGGCCTTTATCCGATCAAGGTTATCGGACTACGCTGTATACATGACCACTTGAATAATCTGGTAACTCCAGAAATCAGATAATGATCGGTTTATTAGTGTGCATGTAAACGTGCTCAATGACACCATTGAAAGCTACTACTGGCACCTGAAGGACACCGCAGTTCTCCAACACACACTGTGGCAGTATTCAGTTGGCTGCAATCTGCAACCTCACCACCAGATGCCACCAAATCCTCCACACTCCACCTTTATATTAATGTGTGTTTTGAAATCCATGTACTCTGAATGTCCAATGATTTGCGTACCACACAGGTCAAGATACAACAATACAAGCCTTATGAAGAGCGATTGCAAGGTCAACCTGTTGGCTCAACTGGTTTGTGTTCCAACCACGTAGGCCAAGAAGTCCAGCGAGAAGCTGGCTTCAATATCCAGCCGTTTGGTCATTTGCCGTGAGTATTTGCCCCACCTCTTCCCTGCCGCCTTGTATTGTAGCTGTGAAAAAGCAATTTCAGCACACAATGAATTTCATGATGAGGATAAGCGACACTATTTTTCCCCCACAACAATGCAGACACATAGTGAATGATCACATGCAGTTTTTGCCCATAATAACCCTCCTTGTATGTCAATGATTGAATGTGCTTGAAATCCCCCTCCCCAAAAAAACAAAAATAACATTTTTTTCGGTTTTTACTTTATTTCTTTCATTTTCAGGCACCGTATTATTCATGGTGGGAGATGTAATAACTGCAACCACACACCAGTACACACACGAAGGATGTTACCAATTAACCATTTCAACAATAAACACATTTGTATTTAATTTGGATTGTGACATTATCTGCCAACATTATCATTGAATCTAATCTAACATTACTCTAAAACTTTCGGTTGTAGTTTAGTAATTCCCACACTCACTAGTACATTGTACCACATTGACAAACCGAGCTGTTAAGATTTGTTGCCAATGGGAGCACTTAGCTTGCTATGTACTGATGATAACCAAGAATACAGGCTTTAGTAACAATTGTTTGTATTTAATAATGGGGGCACATGAAGAAGATTTGTATTAGTCCAAACACATAGTGGTCACACAACGGGAAGTGGCGGCCGCCAAACACACACGCGCATGCAGGGAGGGTGGCCCGTGGAAATTTGTCCTCTGCATTTGACCCATCCTGCTGCCCCTCCAGGAGCAGTGGGCAGCCATCTCGACGGCGCCCGGGGACCAACAGCTCCAGGTTTTACGTCCACATCTTGGTCAGGGATGTGGACAGGAGAGGCGATTTTCACATGTTTTTAATTGGGGTTCTTTCACTCCGTAAGGAGACCCCGCGGAGAACATGCAAACGCCACACAGAAAGGCTGGGAGATCACCCACCTGGGAGATCACCCACCTGGGCACCCCACAGTTAATAGCACCCCAGGCGGGAATCAATCCCAGGACCTTCTTGCTGTGAGGCAGCAGTGCAAGCACTGTGCCACTGTGCCCCATGCTCACAGGCTTGACATAGCATGTGACAAAAGTCAGACAATGAAGGTTTCGGTGTTAGGTGTACTTCAAATATACCTTTGGAAACATAATTGTTCAGGAATTAGTTAGCGCACACACGCACGCACGCACGCACAGACACACACATATACACGAAATACACCAAAGTGTTTCCAAAGTGTTTTCAGACGTTCTCAGATGATCATGGCCAGGAATGCTTTGCTGCCATTAATAACGCCATTTTAGTTTCATTATGTTGATGTTAAAGCAGCGGGGACAGCAGACAAAACGACACACGGCCACCCAACACCCGATATATAATCAATTGACTGCGGTGATGTGATGGGAACCGTGTGAAAGTTAATGGTGCATGGGCAGCGAACCAACCACCGCCACCAACCTCACGCAAGCCCCCCGCCATGTAACCCACTGTTTCCTTCAATATAAATCTGACAGGGACATGAGGTGTATCAGGCACAAGTTCCCGACTGGACGTCAGCAGTCATCCATCGGATATGCATCCGATATCCGAAATCAGCAGTCTGGCAGATTCAATTCCCGCAGGGTTGAGTGATCCCTGCCAGCCTTTTAACGTGCCGCTTCGGGTGTCATGCTGTCGCAAAATGCTCCTACAGAAACAAATGAGGGAGTCAATAGGTACATTTGGAAGTTTTGATTTGAAACCTATGTATATACGCTGTCATTTGGCTCCTAGAAGCATCCCTCAAGATTCAAGATTCAAGATTTCTTTATTACCGTATGTAACAAGTACAATGGAATGATTACTCCCCATTCACTCCTGCAGTATTCTTCTAAACAACTCAACAATTAGTAATAGCACCTAGTACGTGCAGTAAAAAGTACAGAAAAAGATTTCTTCTGAATAGTATTCCAATAAACATAAATACTAAAACAACTCTGAACAATTAGTAAGACCTAATAAGTACAGTAAAAGTGAAAAGTGACAAGTGAAGTAGTAATACTCTGGCTGTTGGTGTAAAAATGTATTAAAAGAGCTCAGCTCTTGTTACAGCCAAATCAATCCGTTAGCCCGTTCTAGCTTACCCCCTGCTGCTGACAGGTACGAGGTTAGAGCAGGGTTTCTGAAACTTTTCCATGTCAAAGCCCCCCAAACAGCATTGGCTTCTGACCAGGGGCCCCCCTTTTGCAAGATGTCTTTAAAACCAGTAAAAAAAAAAAAGGTATTCCCTTTCCAGTTATTAATGCAATAATAATTCCTTTTGTAATTATAGATAGCGAGCTAAATTTTAGTAGCAGCATAGCTTCGTACGGAAAACAAAAAAAAAACTGGGTTTGACATTTTCTACCTGTTCCCTGTCCACCATTTTGCATCTAACCATAATCATAATGTTGTTTTTAATGTTGCTGTGATGACCTGGACACCTGGCTACCCCGCCACCCGACGGCTATCAGCTTTCTCCTCACAGCCAGCACCTCATCATCATGGACAATACAAATTTTCCATATTGTTTTATTGTTTGCTTGTAATACTATTTAGCGTGTCCATCATGGCACCCATTGCAGTCCAAATCATCCCTGGGAGAAGGGATCCCCTGCTCCGCGGGTTCTTCTCATGGTTTCTTGCTGGATAATTCAGGGTTTTTTAAATTTTTCTTGCCCGTTCTGCTCGGGTTATGGATGTGATAAATATATTGCATGTAAAGCCCCTAGCTGTGATCATGAGCTGTACAAATACAATTGACTTGACAGACAGTGCGTGGTGAATCTGTGGATGGTTGGAGGATGAGGGAGGCGTGTCTGTGTGTGTGTGTGTGTGTGTGTGTGTGTGTGTGGAACTGCCGCAATCCATTTTACTCCATTCCCGGCCGTTCTGCCCCGCCTTCTCCTCCTCCTGTCCTTACTCTCTCCCCATTGGTCCTGTCGGGGAGTCCTGCAGAGCACAGGAATGCTCCAAATCCTCTTCTCAGAATTAGATATATTTTTTTTATAATAAAAATACAATATACAGTACATGGTGGTTTCATTCATCGTGACTTCCTTGGCGTTCTATTTTATTTATTTATTGTTTTACTCACCTCAACACTTCCACATATATGTATACAGTGTTGATGCTTGTATATATTTTGTGTACTCTACATTTTTGCAAAGTTGAAAAGTAGTGTTTATCATTACAAATTATTCATGGAGAACAATTTTCAAAAGGCTGCGGAATACGTTTCCCAATTAGCAATTCTGTATTTAGTCGTTTCACAGAAGCTTTAACCCAAAGGGACTGACTAACAAATGTAGATGCATCATCGTGAAGTATCGAGTACATTACATCGCGCAGGGACTGTATACTACATCTCGCCGACAGATGCCTACAGTTAGCCTTGTGGACACTGGGGAGTGAACGTTCCTTAACCGCTGCACTCACGACACACCACTCCGGCCCACATCACCTGCTGAGGCGAACTGTCAGTTGCTAATGTAGGTCAAATAAAATGACTCGCGGACCCTCAGGAGAGCTCATTCTCTCCGCTTAGTGGCAGGTTTTGAGATTCGGTTGGAGCGTGTCAGGCTTCACTTCAGTGACGCCTCTGCTGCTCAATATTCTGTCCTTGGTTTCTGTCATACTGTACGTCGTGGATTGCCGATTTTTTTACGGAAACGCTAGCTATGGCAAAACTCTTTTTTTATTTGAAAATGTGGATATAGATATATATATATGTGTGTCACTTTGCTCTGGAACAAATGTAAAAAGCAAAAAGACAATTAAATTAGCATTGGTGACAGGTTTAAAAAAAGAAAGATGATTCTCATGCACAAACCAACTTTACTTTCTATTTTATGTTATTTTAACATTATTATTTATCCGAGTAGAACACATTGAGATTGAAAAGCTCTTTTTGCAGTGGTGAACTGAACCCCCACCAGCTCCCGTCCGTTTTTTCCATTGTGTATTATCCAGCACCCCAGGACGCCTTCGGTGTAGCTCACCGAAAGTGGTCACCATGACACACATAACAACAAGCCTTGTGTTCCACCAAATCACTTATGACACCGTACACCAGGTCTCCCTGACCCGCATGATGTCTCTCTCTCTAAATAATAGAAATACACATTTTGTACTCATTGAATTGAACCAGAATGTCCTCGCTAATGGGAATAACACAACAATGTCAGAATTACAATGACAACAAAAGAATGAGATCAGAAATTTGATGATGGATGATTGCGTGCATTTACTGACAATGCAACTTTGTACTTTATAATTCAAAGACTTAATCAACATTGACTCTAGCATTTGACATTCACAAATTGGTTGCTGAGGGCTTTTCTTATTTTCAGGACATTTCATTTAACACAGCTTAATAATCATGTGACGACGATTGGATATAAACGATGCTTTCATCCATACTGGACGGATATTTGTCTTTAAAAAGATACACTATACTATTCATATTGTTTACTATAAGGAATAGTTATAGTTTCCACATTGAAGAAAAAGAGAGAGAGAGAGAGAGAGAGGAATAATAAATAAAAGGACACGACCATAACAGCAAGAGGGCCCATCCATTGGCAGGAGATTGAGAAGAAGAAGAAGAAGGAGAAGAAGGAGGAGGAAGAAAAAAAAAAAAACCTGATAAATATTGAACATCGTCTAATGAAAGTAGATCAAAAAGCCGCCTTCTGAGGACGAAGCAGAGCCGACACAGCCACGCGTTTGGTATAAATAAACCATGAAGTACTGCAGGCGTCTCCATTCCCCGACTCCCCGCTTTAATGAGACGAAATGGAAGAGGAAGAACCTGAATAAGAACAAAAAATAACAAACAAGTAGGCCTATGCCTGGGACATATCATTGCAAAACCGCACATTCTCCCAATTTACTCTCAGTGAGATTCTTTATTGATGATTATTGGCTAATATATGGTAACGGGCAAAAATAAGAGGTGGTCTGCAGTAAATTGGACTCCAGAAACTATGGGCGCAGCTGTTTTGAGTTTGTTGAAAACCTTAATATCTTAATCTATTGAACAGTTACTTGAATTGCTAAGATAAAAATCCATAACTTTTGGCTTTGTAGTGATGATATTTAATGTGTAAGCAGCTGGAATTAGTACGCGTTTTTGCATATGTTAAACAGACTTAAACATACATGATTACGTTAAATAGTTGATGATATATGAACCGGGAACCTTCCAGTCTGGGCTAGCCAATGATATGGCTCCTCAGTCAATTTTACACAATGCTAGTTCGCAGTTAGCGACTGCATATGCTTCCTAACTAGTAATCTGCTAGCTGACACTGGTCGAGTGCTGATAACGCGCTAATGAAGTGCTTTAAGCAGGCGTCACGTCAAAACATGAGGTGTTTTTTAGGCCTTAATAAGCCTTAATAACACCTACAAGCGCGGTCGAGATCCTAATTAAAATGCTGTCCGCTTTACATAAAATTGCAATTACTCCCCTTTAAGCCAGCACCATAATTTGTAATAAGACAACTATTTTAATTGCCTGTCAAACAGGTAAGAGGCAAACGGTGTTATTTGTCACTTAAATTGAACCTCTGTCTCTGGTATGTTTCATACCTGCCAATTACCTCAGACCCGCTGAGCTGTTTGTTTTTTCAGCCGTCAGTTTGTTTGTATGTTTGTTGGGGGAAACAACATAATTCTGCCAGTCAAACGTCTAAAACATGGCTGGACGTAAGCCGTGCTATTGGTGTTGCTAAAGCACACAAGATTGTTCACGTTCGCGCGTGGTAATCAACTGTCCCCTACTCTACCTTGTTTTTCACCGTCTGTTGACAAGCTTGGCTTAATTTTCTGTGTCCTCTTTTAAACAAAACGAGTCCAAATGAGAAACTTTAGAAGCAATTGTATATTATCCCCATTGCCGAATAAACATGAATAATTTAAATGAGTTCTTGTCAAAGGGAATCCAGTGTTTGGCATGAGAAAACCTCCCAGGCTATTCAACTAGATCAAGAAAAGGTCGATTATTTTTTAAACCAAAGCACTTTTATTTCCTAAAATACCAGGACGCAGTGAGTGCAACACCTGAGCCCGATTGTATTGATTAGTGGCTTGAAGCGTTCTGTAGGGGCTCCATCTGGTGGACGACTGGTTTGCTGCACCATACAGGGATGATTCTCAAAAACGGATGTTTATTTACTGCCTGTTGTAAGATTTTGACAACTATTGATTAGTTTTTTGTTTTTTTCTGCTAGATATAGATTTACTTGCATATCCTACTAAATTGTTAGTTTACCGTTAGGTCTATAATATGTTTTTATGAATACATTGTAGTTGTCCAACTGAAAAAATCTCAGTTTTAATCACAGAAGAAGCGGAAACACAAGCTTTGACATGCAGTTATTAAACGACTAATGGATGTTAAGAAAATTAGGGGGTTTCTAATTCAGGTGAAATTTGGTATAAATATTACCATTAAATGAAAGGTTATGAAAAGTTTGGTAATGAAAGATCAAGAAATTTGTGAAAGAGCAGCAGGATTTGCAAGGCCAACAACACTGAACAAAGCAGTAGTGTCACCTCAACGGAATTAAGAAAACGTACTTGCTTACTTCCTGAGGGCATACATTCCACATAGTATTGCCCAAAGAAAAAGCATGGCGATTGTGGAGTTGAAATGTATGAAAGAAAAAGCAGCCAAATATGTTGTTTCGGTCTGGAGAGTTGAATTGTTGAGTTGAGTTGGGGTTCGAACCCGGGATATTTCAGCTGTTGAATTGGGCATATGTGAGCGTTCACGTAAGCCCAAGAAAACCAAACTGGTGCTGGAAGTGCTTCAGGGTTCAGAGCACAACAACAACACTCCAAACAACCCAGCTGTGCAGGCACCCATTGTTTGACACATTTTCCTGAAACTCAACTACTACAGAGAATGTTTTACTAAGTCCAAATGGTAGTTTGTTGACATGTCGCTGTCGGGTAGACTGTGGATATGCACTGTCAACATGCCCTCTGATTATCCGTAGATGCACACTGAGACATTTGGTTAACACTCTATTCAATTCAATTCAATTCCATTTTATTTGTATAGCCCTGAATCACAAGACAGTCTCAAAGGGCTTTACAGGCCAGATTGTTATGGGCCAAACGTGATTTATGACACCCCCCTAGCCCAAGCCCCCCTAAGGGCAAGAAACGACTCCCTTAATTAACAAGGAAGAAATCTGGAGGAGGAACCTCAGAGTGGGGGATCCCTCCTTCCAGGGATGGTTCAGAGTGCAATGGGTGTCATACGGGCATTTAAAAACAGGGGTAACAAAGCATGACAAAATGCAAATGACAAAGTACAAATAGTAAATGAAATAGTAATATTATGATGGGGTGCTGGCTGGAGAGCAAGCTGGTAGCCGTCAGGTGGGGTGGCCAGGTATCCCAGCAGCACCCTAGATAGTGGAAACAAGATGAAGGTTAGATGGAGCACAGTAAGCAGGGAACATACAAGTATCCTCAGACCTCGTACCCATCGGCAGCTAGGGTAGGCTAGTGCTAACGGTATTGATTTAGCTGTAAATTAGAGCTGAGGGGCACTCCTAGCAGCCAAAGGCGAGGGTAAATAGGTGGGTTTTTAGTCTCGCCTTAAATATATCAGCAGAGTCAGCCTCCCTGATTACAGGTGGCAGACTGTTCCACAGATAGGGTGCTCGATAAGAGAACGCCCTGTTTCCTGCTGATTTTTTATTCACTTTTGGAATTGATAAAAGGCCAGCTCCTGAGGACCGGAGCGGCCGAGAAGGACAATAGGGAACAATAAGGTCCTTCAGGTACGATGGTGCGGACCCATGCAGGATCTTGTAGGTAAGAAGTAGCACCTCAAAATCTGATCTGGCATTTATTGGGAGCCAGTGGAGGGAAGTGAGAATAGAATGTGGTCAAACTTCCTAGTTCTCGTTAAAAGTCTAGCAGCAGCGTTCTGTACGAGCTGGAGGCTTTTTGTAAGAGATCTCGGTAGGCCAGAGAACAGTGCATTACAGTAATCCAGTCTGGATGATATAAATGCATGGATGAGTGTCTCTGCGTCCGCAGCGGATAGCATTTGTCTGATCTTGGCAATGTTTCTAAGATGAAAGAAAGCAGTTCTGGTGATACCTTTGACATGCTGATCGAAAGAAAGCGTAGGATCAAGCAGAACACCAAGATTCTTGACGCAGGAGCTTTGGGCAATAATGGATCCCTCAAGGCAGAGTGTGACATCATCAAGTTGTTGTACTCTACTACTGAGAATGTTTCACTTTACTTGGATTGTCCAAATAATAATTTGTCGATATGCAACTTGTGGACTGTAGACAGGCAGTCTTAACTCATATGACTATATGACTGTTGAGTGTCAGGTTTTATGTTGCCGATAACCATATGATACTTATTTGAATACTTTATGACACTCAGTTGACATTCATTTGAAATATTAAGTATCTTTTATTGATGTGCAACTCAAATTCAGGCAGAACTACTGACAATATTAGCACACATTAGTGTTCTCAACTAAACAAGTCGATAACACTTGTCAAGTCTCAGCAGACACAAAGCTGAATGTCAGGTGAAAGATGAAGAGTTGCTATATGTTGTTAATTATATAATAATAGACATTGAGTTAAAAGTCATAACATTAAAGTGAACATCTGAGGATATGTTCTTGACAGCCTTATTGCTTTTCAAGTGACACAATATTGGGCATGTCAAGTGAGTATCAAATGACACTAAAAACTATTTTGACACTTAAATGATATGCGGGTGACATCCTGGTTTGTCTTGAGTCGCTTTCAGACAAACAGTGAATTCCTGAACATTTCGTAGACTTCTCCAGAAGGGCTGTATGTATGAACACAAAACTCTGAAATATAGTTCCCGAAGTCTCCCTGGAGTCTACCCTGCCAGTCCCCTAGTACAAACTTGGGGACATCTCCAGTGGATCCTAAGTCTGAACGCAGCTGGTGAATATTCCGGAGAATTCACCAGCCAGCGAGTGGGCGTGTTGATGACATTTCTATCCTGCGACTCGAAACTGGAAGAATACAGAGCGTAGCTGCTTGGTTCTCATTTCTGCTTGCCTGTATTTCGATTGCCACTCTTGTGTTGATATCACAGATACGCGTAAATACATGCATCGTTGACAGCAACGCAACAATAATCATTACGAATGACTCAGTAGCTTCGTCGTCCATCTTGGATGTGCTGTGTGCAGTAAAAAAAAAACACCGTGGTCTCCGTAGCGTCATGTCCTGCCTCCTGTGCACCCTGCCCACGCTCCACCCCTCACCCTACCCACGCTCCACCCCTCACCCTACCCACGCTCCACCCCTCACCCTACCCAGGCTCCACCCCTCACCCTACCCACGCTCCACCCCTCACCCTACCCAGGCTCTACCCCCTCGCCTAAAAAACGGAATATTTCCTGGGGGTCTGACTGCGCCTGACACAGAGAATCTCCCGCGTTGTGGTGAATATCGGAACGGCTAACTCCGGGTAATCTCCTGAGTTGATTCGTCTGAGATATTCCGGAGTTTATATCTGAAAATGACTTTGGATTGTCCCGGTGTTGGGAGTCCCGACAAATATCTGTAAAACACAACAATTCCAAAATCGACAACTGTGGACTATCCGGATAAAGTGTTGCCGTTTGGTCTGTTCTAGGTTTCTGGTTGAAGAGTCTTTTTTGCTTTGGAAGGTTCCGAACTGAGTGTATGACGCGGAAGTATCCAAGTCGTACTCTCTTGGCTAGTTGTCCTTTCCTAAGTCCTTATGAATTCACCTTCACTTATTTCCTTGACCCCATGTTGGGGTTAAGGAGAAGTGTTTAGGGGCGTATTTTTTTTTCCTTTCGACGCCAGTCCTAGTCTGGCTTGGGCTAATCTGGTCCGGTCTGGGCTATCTATCTACCGATGTCACAAGAGAAAGGATGAGAATTGTTGGCAGCCAATCAGCAGCCAGGACACGCGTACGAGTAATCAGCCCCACTAACCCACTGTCAGCACACGACCTGCAATTCATCAAATGTACACGCACACACACACACACACACACGTGCACACACACTAACACACAACATATCAACCACAAACACCTAAAATGTACCATTGCTACAAATACCACAGCGCTATATACAATGTGTATGTATACATCTGTGTATGTACAGGAAATATATGTAGTATATTACATTAGTGTGTGTGTGTGTGTGTGTGTGTGTGTGTGTGTCTGCGGGGAGGCGGGGGGAGGGTGGCCTGTTGGTACTCTACATGTGTATGTATAGGATTACACACTGATAGAATACATGGCTACAGGTGGATCGCCCACAAAAACAAACACACACACACACCACACACACACCACACAATACACATATTGAACCCCACAGCTCAGAGAGGCTAAACCCCAGCAGTAGCCTTTCTCTCTCTCTCTCTCTCTCTCTCTCTCTCTCTCTCTCTCTCTTTCTCTCTACCTCTCTACCTCTCTCTCTCCCACACTTCCATATCGTAAGCCTCTGCCGGCTCCTCTTTAATAGAATAGCGTTTAATCCGCGCCGCCGTGTTGCGCCAAAGCCGTATGAAAAATCATGTTTAGAAGATTAGCATTCTCTCTCTCTCTCTCTCTCTCTCTCTCTCTCTCTCTCTCTCTCTCTCTCTCTCTCTCTCTTGCACGCTTTTCTCCGCCCCGCCATTGTTGCACGCCCCGCACTCCAAGAAGAGGGCTTTTTGATGCGTTGGTTGTAGTTGGGGGGGGGGTGGCTGGTTGCTGGATGCTGACAAGAGGATTTTTGTGTGTGTGTGTGTGTGTGTGTGTGTGTGTGTGTGTGTGTGTGTGTGTGTGCGCGGGTCTTCGGGGAAGTACAACTTGTGCATTACTCAGCAGCTTTGGATGGGGAGCACGTATTACCCCGAGCAGCGTCCGTCTCTCTCTCTCTCCCCCCCCTCTCTCTCTCTATCTCTCTCTCCCTCTCTCCCACAGTCTTCCTCTCTCCCTCCCTCTCTCTCTCTCTCTCTCTCTCTCTCTCTCTCTCTCAGCCTTCCCTCTCTCTCTCTCTCTCTCTCTCTCTCTCTCTCAGCCTTCCCCCCTCTCTTTCTCTCTCTCTCTCTCTCTCTCCCAAGACGTTTCGACTCGGTTTCTCTCATTTTTCACATTCAAAATCTGCGCCCGTAGCCTTCTCTATCTCCCTCCCCCACCCTCCCCCCCCTCCCCCCCCCCATGCCCCCGCCTTTTCCATCTTCTCCATCAGCACAAAAATAAAATACTACTGACCGAGGGTGAAATTTGCGATGTGTTTTTAAACATTTCATCGATCGTTTGTTTTTTTTCTGCGCCTTTGCTGGTGTTGGCATAAATTATTTCATATCCACAATGACTCATCTGTATGTGTGTGTGTATGTATGTATGTACTGTAAGATATCTTAAACATGTGTTAAAGCAGACGCATTTATCTAAAGCGACTTACGGTGAATTCAGATACATGTCTGTAAGGAGCAAGTAGAGGTCAGATGGTTATTTTGCTCAAGGACGTGTAAATGTAAACTGTGTAGGGGGATTCAAACCCAAAACCTTGTGTCTGGGAGTCCAACACCCTAATTTATTCGTTAACATAAGTGTGAAACAGCTCTACATTCTGACAGCAATGATCAATATAAAGTGTTTGGTCAGTAGCATGGGTCTCCGAGTTCCTCCGCTCTGCTGTAAACAGAACGTTTTTTTCTTGGTATCCCGTTATCCAATCAGGAGAGAGAACTCCACAAAGTGGGTGGTCCCTCCTCTGCGTGTTCACGGGCAGGCAGCAGGATTTCAGTGTTGACTGACAACGGCAGCTCCCAGGAACGATGTACACAACCAAACGTGAAAAAAAACAAACCCGAAAGCTGCCAGGAAACGGACCAGAGACAGGAAGTCATGCAACGCCGGCGGGGCTCACTCAAAAAACAGACGGGAAGTTAGCTAAAACGACAACCTTGCTTACAGCGCCTTAAGTGTGCTGCAATGCAAATAGAAAGAGAGAGAGGGGTAGGGGCGAGGCGTGGGGTGGATTCAAACAGCAGTGTAATTAATGGAGTTATCTGTAGCGGACTCCTTAATTGGTTGGGGATTTCGGCTTTATAAAATGCGTTGTTTAAAATGTGGATAGAAAACAGGGTAGCTGGTTGGGGTGGGGGGAGGGACTGGTAAAGTGGAGGGCGGGAGAGGTAATGCGGAGGAGACGGCGGCATGGAGGGTAAAGATGCAATTTGTACACATTTTAGCGGATCTTTTACACGATTTCAAGCAATTAGGACGCTGGTCCTATTCATAATGCATGATGCGATTCCCCCAATAGTTTAAAGAGCGATTTAAAAACTGTAATAACATAAAACCTTGATTGTCTTTGCCTATTTGGTAGAACTTTCGAATGTAGTCCATTTAAAAGAACAAGTTTTATAGTAGTATTTAAGTATTTGGGGACATTCTACATTGTTCCCTGAGCTGGGATATGTGGATATATTGTCCACAGCTCTTTAGTCCTGCAATGTTGATTCATATTATATTCAAATGAGGCCATTTGGGATGAGTCTTTATACAACAAACTACTTTTTGTTGGTTCTATTACTGTGTGTAATGTTTCTTAAATATATGATTATTTAATATATTATATAAATTAAGTAGATTTTTATTATCATTGCCATTATTTCAAGATAACTGCAGTCAATGTAGAATTATAGATCATTTACATATCAACAGTCTATAGTCTAAATCTTACTGGATAAATATGCTTTTCTCAGCGTGATGTGACTTCATGTGTTCATTCATTTTTCCCTTCATTCATCCATCCATCCATTCTAATAAATATAATAAACTACTTTTCCCCCAGGGATGTTCCAGAATGCCACTGCACTGAGTTTTTCCGCTGAATCAGGTAATCACAAACCATATTTATACTCTTTCGCTTTGACCTTACAATGGCAAATACGATTGATCATTACTCCCCTACTGCAGAATTCTTCTTGTAAACAATCATTTTCTTTTATTTGTAATACGCTTCTTAATATCACACACACCACGGCTCAATGGAGTAAGTGGTCGCACTGAAATTGCCACGTTTCCGACTCGACTGTATTGTCCGGTTATAAGATCATAATTTACAATTTGTGCCCAAACTCGGGAGACATTGCAGTCAATTTAAATGCTGCAATGTTTTACAATGCCCGTTCCCAATTCATGAACACAGCCGCTCACAAAAAAAATGGATATGCCTCCAGGATCTTGAAAGCATTCATTTGATCTCAGGAGCAGAATGTTGCAGACTTCATACTAGGCTATGTACAGCAAGTCATTATGTTCAAACAATACATATCAATTACAATGTATTTTTGTATTTCTTTCTGGGGTCTTTCTGGAAGGTTTTGTTTCCACACGGTTTACATACACAGAGTAATGCTGCTTGACCTCACTTCCTGTCGTCCATCTTTTTGTGACATGGGGCATCACAAAACAACCTATTGGGAAAAATTGGGCAGAGGAGGGAATGAGCTCAACATATATCTACCACCATGGTGATTGTTGCTTGTATACACACACACACACATACACACACACACAACACACACACACACACATGACGAGTGTGTCCCTTGCAGAATATCCTTGTTCTAATGAACGTGGTTTGAGACAGATAACAGCTTTAAAAGTTCAAACCGTTCCCACTGCCAACAGGCATTAAGTACATCCACCACCTACCTGTTGTATGCTTTTCGTGGAATGCATCTCCTCACTTTATTTTCTGTTCATGGAAATGGCATCGGGGGTTGTCGTCCTCAGACAGTGAGCGAGCGACTTTGATAACCGGTGACAGTGATGCCCGTCTCGATTCGGTTTTTGTATAATTTTAATGGCCTTCTCAGCGTCTGTGTCACTGTTCCTCCGGGCGGGGGACCGACAGCGCTGTAATGAATGCGGTATGTGTGGAAGCTACAGATGTAGTTTCCCCATCAGTGCCGACCGAGGAACGGGCTGAACCATTGCGACGGCGGCGGCCGCTGTGTCAAATTTGATTACATTTTTTTGGTTCAGATTCAGGTTCTGTTTCTGTTTCTTCGGACGTGTGCGGAAAAATGAAATGGTTTCGGATCGGTATGTCACTGTGACCCCCGGTCTAACGAACGGAACTTTTCGAAAAGTGGCATTGGGACGTCATTAAAAGTAAGGACATTGAGTTTTTTGATTGATGATCAGAGTTTCATCGTCTTCAATTTCCATTTTGTAAGTAGATGAAAAATGACAAATGGAATACAATCAACAGCAAATAAATAACAGTGCGTGACAATTGCAACAGAGAAAAAGTACATTAGAATCAGGCATCACAAGTTTTTGACAATGACTAATACAAATAATACTAAAACCAATAACATGAGATTATAATTGGAAAAAAAGGTACATTAGCATAGCCTATTGAGTTTTACCAGTGCGAGCGCTAAAACCAATATTCGATGATATCGTCAGACACAACGTTTCAGAAAAAACCCACAATGCGAAAATATCTATTGAATAGAGATATGAACTCATTAGCATTAGCGGGCTAACCAAGTGAGTTTCATACTCCAACCGAAACAATACCAGATGATGATTGGACATCGAGTGTCAGAAAAACAAAATTCACCCCATAATAGGCTGGTCAACAACAACTATTTCATATTACTGTAATTAGACGACGGCTAATGAAGGAGAATAAGACAAGCGGAGAGGAGACGACCTCGGTCCGTCTGCGGTCTCCGATAGTCGTCAGCAGCAGCGGCGGCTAATTAGCACGGGCGAGGAGATGTGGAAATCCCAGC
Organism: Coryphaenoides rupestris; assembly: GCA_002895965.2. Classification (NCBI taxonomy): domain Eukaryota; kingdom Metazoa; phylum Chordata; class Actinopteri; order Gadiformes; family Macrouridae; genus Coryphaenoides; species Coryphaenoides rupestris. The sequence continues at coordinate 49,592 of PIJE02002342.1, read as the reverse complement.
TGTGTTTGTTCAAATCAATCAGACCTAGTATGAACGCATCGCTGTGGCAAATGGTGTCAGCCCACGTACCCTGCATAGCCGTGTGCCTGTGCTGCGGCAGTAGCTCAGGAGGTAACAGCGGTTGTCTGGCAACAGGAAGGTTGCTGGTTCGATCCCCGGGCTCCGCCTCCTAGCTAAGTGTCGAGGTGTCCCTGAGCAAAAAACGCCACCGAACCCGAACTGCTCCTGACGGTGTTGGTTGTTACCGTTGCATGGTTGACACCCGTCCAGCCGGTGTATGAATGGATGAATGTCAGGCAACTGTAAAGCCTTTGGATTAAAAGAGATATAAAATGCAATCCATTTCACCTGTGGATTCAAGATTTCTTTATTGCCAAAAGTGCAATGCAATATTACTGCCCATTCACTCCCTGCAGTATTCTTCGAAACTAAATGAACTCTAAACAACCTAATACAGTCCAGTACAAATGTTATTCAATTCAAACAGTATCTCATAAACATAAATTCGAAAACAACTCTGAACAATTCGAAGATACTACCTAATAGGTACAGTGAAAAGTAGAAAGTGCCAAGTAAAAGGAGCAATACTCTGGCTGGTGGTGCAAAATGTAGTAAAAGTGTCCGCGTGTAGTACAGTAATATCTTATATGCTGTGTAGCCGAGTTCCGAGTGTAATCTGTAAGTCTAGTGTCAGTGTAAGTCCAATAATGGTCCAATTATCCTAAAGTCCAATAAAAAAATGTTTAAATCCGATGTGTGTCTTCTCTGCTGGGTGTTCTCAGCCATAGATTTCGGTCAAGTCTATAGGCAGACACAAAGTGTAAGTTAAGCTTTGAAAGTGGGTGGATTTCTGTGTATAATAAGGTGTGTGTGTGTGTGTGTTTGTGTGTTTGTGTGTGTGTGTGAGAGAGAGAGAGAGAGAGAGAGAGAGAGAGAGAGGCACAGGTACTGTTTGGATTCAGCAGAACAGGCTTCAATAATCGAGAACGTTTTGATCGATAACGCAAAAAACGAGTGACATGTGAGATTGCTTTTTCCCCGTTCTTTCTCTTTGTTTTATAATAGTTCTACTTACCGATTTTATTTTACTCGTCTGGTCGACGCAGAGAGTAGACAACAGTTCCACCATGAATCACTAGGGCACAAGTAATTCTCACGTCGTTATGTGTGCGTAACGCATTAACACACAAACACGCACACACACTCTCACTCACACACACACACACACACACACACACGTAGCAACAAGCTAGTGGTTTGAAATTCGTCCCAATGAAAGGCTCGTTTATGTTTGAATTTATTATTGGCGTTATGACGACAGTAATGCACAAACGCACATGTAAACAGACACACACACAACAAAACTCTCACACACAGTAACACACCAGCACAAACACGCACACACAACAGTACCACACAGAGAAGGGTGCACACAGATCACAACACACAACAATAATACAAATACACCGACTTGAACCCGCCACACACACACACACACACACACACACAAACTCCCTCCCTCCCTGATACAGGGCGAGAGTCGGCAGGTGAGAATTAAAGTGCACACAATCACTTTGTTGTACACATCGCACACTGTGAAGACACACACACACTCACGCACGCGCACACAAGCTTCGAGGTAAATTGCATTCTGTACACACACACACACACACACACACACACACACTCCCTGCAGTGTAATCTCATTCCCGGCCTGATGGTAGCAGGGCTGCGGTTGGATTGTGGGGGGGGGGGGGCGGTGCTTGGGGCCAATCTAGATGTGTGTGTGTGTGTGTGTGTGTGTGGGTGGTGAGCAGCACTGCAGAGCTGGAATAACGAGACCCTCGTCACCACAATCTTCACAACAGCAACAACAATTACAACAAGACTGATGTTAATTGCAATGATAATGAACTACATAACGATGGTGATAAGAAATAACGAACAAAAAACAACCTAAATATTAGCAATTGTAATATTTTGTACGATTCCACTGATGACATATTGATAGTTATGATTATAATCATAATCAGAATAACAATGATACTATTTATAATGTATTGACGATATCTATATTAAGATAATTAATGTATGTGTAATGTATATATAATGTATATATTAATGTGTATAATATATAATCATCATCATACTGACACCCATGGGGTGGTTGACAGACTTGATGAGAGAATTTGTCAATATAAGCATATAACTCTGTAACTATCCGATACTATAGTGGTTTGTCATGGCCGTGTAATGTGATATCAATTGAGCTAGACGAGATTATGAGAGTCGACAAAATGCCGCGCGCGTACAGCCTTCATTTATTCAAAAGTTGAATTATTGAATACCACCACAGCCCGCCGCATATGAAGGAGGGATCGGCATACACTGTATATACAATATTAACACGCTGAGGCAACCGATTATGTACATCATTTTGTATTTACAATGTAAACCCAACCCCTCCCCCACCCTCACCCCCGAGGTCGACATCACGATTTGAAAGTCAGTATCATGAGGATTATGTATTATATACATTAATATATATACAGTATATAGTCACTAACCTGTTTTTGCTTTGTCTCTCAAAGCACTTTGTAAGCTCTGTTTTTAAAGGTGCTATACAAATACATGTATTGTTATATTATTAGTATTACTATATATGGTAGTATTATCCCTTGTACAAAATTAGCACACAGCTTGTACATAATTAGCACCTCATATATGTACTTTTGATTATCTGTGCTAACTTTCTTCTGTTTTATATTATTTATTATGACTTCTGTGTATATACATTTTTATTATTATGTATTATTATATTAATCATTGTTAAATCTTTATGACCTTGTTACACTGCAGCATTTGATTATGAGACTTTGATGTCGCACTAATTGTCCGCCTTAAAAGCGTGTCGTCGTGCAAACGGTACATGGATAGCACTCGATGTGAGGAGAAATTGTACGTCATTATTAATCACAACTATTGTGTCTTTAGTTTCCTGGACTGACGACGATATTTATATGGAGATTCTACCATTGTACAATAACATGTTACAGTGATGTGGGAAAACAAACCTATTCACCAACTTAATGTCTTATCAATATTTGTGAAACAAGTAAGACAAACATAATAGTCTATTCATGACGTTTGTTCCAAATGTGTTACCAAGGACTTATTGCCAGGTAAAGAAAAACATATACATATGTAAATAAATGGCACATTTGTTAAGTATTTTGGGTATACGGTGCTGTGAGACTAAACGATAGCCGTCACCTGTTTCAATTTGCCGTACATGTGAAAAGCACATGTGAGTGTCGTCTGATTTCACGTCTGAGGTTTTGCCCAGTAAACGTACTTCATTTTCTTGACAAATTGAAGCCATGACAGCGTAATCGACACATAAGATTACTCCCCGCCAATCAATGGTCAGCCATATCGCCTTTGTTATATGGAACATGAACGGTCGAAACTCATTTGAAGCGACAGAAAGTGAAATGTCCGTTCGCACGTATTTGAGCTCGTCTGCCCGTCAGACTTGAGACGGGAAGTCTGATTTGTGACTCTGATCTGAGTTGATTCCGACATGGGGGAGGGGGGGCGGATCAGCAGAGAGAGTCAAATATAATATGAATGATTTTAGAGTGGCTGATATTAACATGATCAAAGAAGAAGACACTTGGTTATACAGTAGACTACACAGTGGCTAGGATAGCGACTCCCAGACCAAAGGAAGGTACTGGTACATGGATTGCATTTATCCAAAGCACTTAACAGTTGCCTCACATTCACCCATTCATACACCAACAGAGGTGTCAACCATGCAAGGTAGCAACCAACACGTCAGGAGCAGTGAGGGTTAGGTGGCGTCTTGCTCAGGGACACCTCCACACTTTGCTAGGCGGAGCCCGGGGATCAAACCAGCAACCTTCCTCTTGCCAGACAACCGCTCTTACGTCCTGAGCTACTGGTTTCAATCCCCCATAGCCAAAGCCTAAAATGTCGTCATCCTTGAGCTAAGATGTTACTCTACACCTTAACCTTTCTCAGTCGTGACCACTGAACTCACTGGAGTTACTGTTGCATAAAAGCGTCAGACTAGTGACTAAAATAGTGAAACTGGTCATATGTTGGGTTTTTTTGTACGACTCTGTGTTGTAAGCGAGTAAGTGTCGGGATAGCGCGCACTCTGGGTCTCTGCGTTCCCATTGAAACGCGACAGATTGTGCCATGAAAGAAAATCATAATTGAGGGCTTTTATTTAATTGCCGTGTTCCCAATACTGAAAAGTCTGTTCTTGGCCCGAGGGTTAACAGCGTAATATAATTACCACAAAGACAGTTGGGGAACAAAACGACTGTGTGTGTTTCTGTGTGCGTGTGTGTGTGTGTTTACATTTGAGTTTGTGTGTGTGTGTGTGTGTGTGTGTGTGTGCATGTATTATAGATATTTTTTGGCCTACTTTTAGCATTTATTTGCATACAGATTGTTTGGTTATTCTACTTTTGTAGTTCTCTCAGTTTCTCAGAAGTGCGTGTCTGTATGAGAGCTTTAGTGGGGGGAAAATGCAATTTGGAGTCCGTTTTTCTTTCTTCTGGCCTTCAAGTTATCGTTCCCAAGTGTAATTACATCTTTTGTGAGACATAAACGTTTTTTTCTCTCTCTCGCTGTGATATTCATTTCATGTCACACCGTCCACTTCTGCCTCTTAGTGGCGGCTAGCGGTGCAGTCTCCGCCACTCCCGAATGAATCCCGTGTTCTCTTTGTTCTTTGTTCTGGTTATTCTGCTCGTCTGTCTGATTGCCTGCCTGTTACCGACCATCGTCTGCCTGACTACCTGCCCATGACCAAACCTTCGCTTGTGTGACTACCCAATCTGTTACCGAACCTTCACCTGCCCGACGACCCTGTCCATTCCAGAGCCATTGCCTGTCCTACTCACCTGGCCGCGACAAATGACGAACAGAACCATCTGGGAACTCATCATTGGAAACCGTTCAGAAAAGGCAGGCACTTGCAAAAAATACTTGGTTGGTGATTGGATGAGTCTGTTGCCATTGTGGAAAAAACAAACAGTTGCTTCTAGCTGTTCATCACACCACGGCCGTAGCTGCCAGTCGGACACCGATTTGTCCAAATTGATAGCTTGAAGCGTGGCCAGACCGACATTATGACAGAAACAGAATGCAAACTTGCCAGATCGGAATGGTCTCATGTGGTTCTCACTATGTTTCTTAGTTCTCTGTTTATCCATCATTCGATTTTCTTGTATCATGATTCACAAAAATATGAGCAATTTCTCAGCCAATCTTTTCTCTTTTCCTGCCTTCTCTTAAACCTCAAACGTAAACACGCCATTCAACGAAAAAATGGAACATACTAGTTAGCAATATTTTAGCAAATACAGCAAATACAACAAATAGTCACACAAGTGGCTGCTAAAACGTTCATGATTTGTCATCATACTCATTTAAATATGATCGCTGAAGGGCACCATCCATTAAGCTAATTGAGATCATGTTCTATTATGTTAAATTATGTTCTTCATGATCACATGTTTTTAGCCCACGAGCGCACACATTTGCGTGTTGTGTGCTAGGTGTTGCGTATCTCGTATGTTAATTTAACCCTGTTCCTGTCTGGTACAAATAGGGAGACTAACGAGGGAAGTGAAGACAGCTGAGACAAAATGGGGACGTAAACTAACCGAAAGCAGACTATAAAATAAAAGCAGGAAACAATGAATGAACACAATACACAATAAACAATAAAACCCCGGAAAATGCAACTACAAACAAAACAATACACGGATCAACTAAACGAATACAAATCAAACACACGGGGAACACACACCAGGATGGAGACAAACTATGACAAGTGGGGGCGGAGACAAAACAAATGTGCTAAATAATACAAAAAACGACAAAACATGAATCACACTTGAGGGGGACGGAGGCAAACTATGACAACGGTGTCCGTTATTGTGCTTTCTTTGTTTTGACCTGCCGTGGGGACGGCAGAATCACATGGTGACACGCACACACACACACACACACACACACACACACGGCAGATCAATCAAACTCCGACCCGAAGCCTGTTTACCTGACCTAACCTACTACTACAAACCCTACGATTCCTTTCGGCAAGCACCCGACTAACTCCACCCGTTGACCTCTAACCCTACTAACTCTTATCCTATCGCTCCATCCACCTACGTCCCAATTAACCCTAAACCCTAAACCCCCCACCCCCCCTCCACGCGACACCTCCCTACGATAATGGAACACAACATGTCCTCATAAAACATATGGCCCCCTTCCCCCTCAAGCCTTATCCTTATAAAATGTCTTGTATATATCACACATCATGTTCGGCACGAGGGAGAGAAGAAAACCTACACACACACACACACACACACACACACACACACACACACACACACACACACACACACACACACACACACACACACACACACACACACACACACACACACACACACGGACACACACACGCACGTATGAGGACACACACGCGAGCGGACACACACGGGCACTCAAGCACACGCAAATGCACACCGCTTGCTACCTCAATCCATATTAATGATCTGAGCCCACAGCCACCATTAACTGCTGGATGAGTGGAGACGTTTATTAACCTTGGACGTCCATTACATAAACATTAAAAAAATCCCCGATGTCGTATTTTAAAGCGGTGTCAAAACGCTGACCCTGCATGCCGCCGTCCTAGCATACCGTGTGGTCAGTGATGTGTGTGTGTGTGTGTGTGTGTGTGTGTGTGTGTTAGCACAAAAGAAAAGTAAAGCTGTGCTTGGCTTGGTTAATGTTTCAGTCGCCAGAGTCTGGTCTTGGAGGGTTCCTTTTGCAGAGTTGTGTTTTGTTGTTGTTTTTCCCTGGCTTGGGTGATTGGCGTTAAAAACTGAACATGGGACTGATTTCGCCTTGCTTAGCCGCGCTGAACGGATATGTCATCGTTCAGGGGCTTTCTTGTGTGTTGTTTAATCCTAATGAAGCGAAAAAAATGTATTTTAATTAATTGAAATAAAAAAATTAAATAAAAAACGTTTAAATATTCAATGATCAAAACTTGGGATAGCACCCCTGGCATCATTTGATAAAAATGTAATCGTAAAAATCTGAAAAGTCGCTCACATCAGCAACGACGCGACATGATGTGTGATTAAATGGCTTTTAACTCAACAATGCATCTTAAAGTATGTTTTTAAAAAGTCATTCTATCACGTTTCCCCCTCAAATGCTGTAAGTATAGCGTCGGTAATGCCAGTTAGCTTCAGAAGGCTAAGTAAGGCATGTGAATAAAGGCCTTTATAAAACATGATACTGATGATGAATATTGTGGTATGAAGGGGGGGGGGCGTGGTTTAGCGTCGGCAGGTGAAACAAGGGGGCGGAGCTTGACGCAGCTTTAGGGGATGAGCTTGATTAGGACGGTATATATACGACTCTCCCCTACAGTAGGAGGCTGGGTACGTACGGACTGCCAGGACCCGAGACAAGGCCGACCCCATAACCCAGGGGTCCCCAAACTACGGCCCGCGGGCCTGATACGGCCCGCCTCCACATTTGGCCCGGCCCCCTGAACAATACCAGAGACGCATTATGATTTTTTTTTTTTTTTTTTTTTTTTCTTCTTCAGTCTGGCCACGCGAATCCTAGAGCAGTGGTGTAGTCCAGGGTATACGCGGGTATGCGGCGTATACCCACTTCTAAATTCCCCCAGATGCGCACCATTCAGTAGCAGTAGCGGACGCGCGACGGGTGCTGAAAGCGCGGGCCGGGCCATTGGTAGATGAGGATCGCAGCGTTCAGAACCCCCCCCCCTCCGGCCAGGCCATTGGTAGATGTGGATCACAGCGCTCAGCACCCCCCCCCCCCCCTCCGGCCAGGCCATTGGTAGATGAGGATCACAGCGTCTAGCACCCCCCCCCCCCCCTCGCCAGGCCATTGGTAGATGAGGATCACAGCGTCTAGCACCCCCCCCCCCCCCCTGTTACGGCCCCCATCAGAGAAGGGAAAAGCTATGTGGCCCTCACAGGAAAAAGTTTGGGGACCCCTGCCATAACCTTAAATATGCCGACTTAACCAAAACATTATTATTATTATTTTGGATTTGTGTCTCCCACCCGGTTCAAGAAACCCTGAACTAAGCCATGGAATTGGCATTGTGGCGAGAAACCTTGTGACAAATATTTATCAAATACTGCTTCAACAAATACATTTCACTCTCACTCACACGCGCGCACACACACACACGCACATGCAGACACACACACACACACACAGACACACACACATACACACACACACACACACACACACACACACACACACAGACATACAGACAGACAGACGGACAGAGACAGACAGACACACACACACACAAATAACTGCTCTGGGTGCTCTTGCAAAAAAAAAAAAAAACAGCAACAAAACTGCATATCATCACAGATCAATCAGCAACGGTGATTCGCTGTCGCATCTCCCAATCTTCCAATCACTCCTTATCTCATTATACTCCTTTTGCAATCATCTTCTTTATATATATATATATTTTTTTTTACATTTTATCGACACCAACACAATCAGGCGGCACAAATTTCTGTTTGGTTCTTTTTGCGAGCGCTGGGTGCCGTGCACGCTCGTGGGGAATTGATGGAGAAAGTGCACGTACGCCCGGGCTGATTGAGAAAGTGTTCTGTCAGCCACTCCCTCCCAGCACTCTAATAATTATGCTCGTATGAGACTGGTCTCGCTGTGTGTCTGTGTGTGTGTGTGTGTGTGCCTTTGTTGTTGGTGTGTAAACTCCTGTAAACTGTGTGTGTGTGTGTGTGTGTGTGTGTGTGTGTGTGTGTGTGTGTGTGTGTGTGTGTGTGTGTGTGTGTGTGCGTGCGTGTGTGCGCTTGTGCTTATCCTGTGTACATTTATGCTTTCGGATAAATGTTTGCATGTCGACTCCTGTAAACCGTGTATGCATGTGTGTGTGTGTGTGTTTGTGTGTGTATGTGGTAGTCATCACCAGGCATCTAGACTCTGATAGAAGTTCAACATAGCCGGGATATCTTTTTATTATTGTAACATTCACTGTATACTGGCAGGTTTGAACCCAAAAGCACTACAAACAAAGAAATGGGGGGAATTGCAACGAAAAAGTCAGTTTACCTGGAAATAAACAATCAACAAAACAAAACAGCTCGGCTGATCAGTCACACACTAGTCTGACAAATCAGACTTTAGATTATAATCTTAAATCTGATGCCAGACGATCCCAAATGTACATTTACATTTACATTTAGGGCATTTGGCAGACGCTTTCATCCAAAGCGACTGAAAAAGAGTACATTTGTTGAAGGAGGCAGCAATATATCGCTGTGGTACATAAAGATAAGAATAGAGCAGGTTTCAAGCGTTCATAATAGCAAGGCCAATAGAACGAGTTTCATAATTGCTAGGTTGCCTGCATAATAGCTCGTGGTGGGGTCGTGGTGGTGTAAGTGTTGGCACATTGTGTAAAGCTGACCTGAGAGTTTCCAGTGTACAGTGTCGACTCCCCAGTCCAGCAGAGAGCAGCTTCACTCCTGAATCCTGCAGATCATTGGTACTCAGGTCCAGCTCTCTCAGACTAGAGGAGTTGGAGCTGAGAACTGAGGCCAGAGCTCCACAGCATCTCTCTGACAGATGACAGACATTCAGCCTTCACACAATATATACATGTTATTAACTGCATTTATATCTTTTATTGGAAATGCTTAATTAGTTGAAGGTCAATAAATGTGATGTTTTATTTTCATTATCTACCTCCCTGTGGGCTCACCACCTGCAGGGAGAGTCATTGGGGTCGGGTGCGTTGTATACCGGGCGGTAGGCAAAAGCGGGGTCCTGGGCGTGCGGATCCCCGGCATTGCCGTCTGGTTCTAGGGACGTGGAACGTCACCTCACTGGGGGGACGGAGCCGGAGCTGGTGTGGGAGGTGGATCGATACCATCTAGATATGGTTGGGCTCACCTCCGCACACAGCACCGGTTCCGGAACCAAACTCCTGGAGGGGGGCTGGACCCTCTCCTTTTCAGGAGTTGCCCAGGGTGTGAGGCGCCAGGCGAGTGTGGGGATACTGACAGTGAAAAATGGCGGCTCAGATGTTTTACTTGTTTTACTACGTTGTTTACTACGCTGTTTACTGTTTACTACGTTGTTTATTACTTTGTTTACTATGTTGTTTATTACATTGTTTATTAAGCCTGTACACCTTAGTCTTAGTAAGGGGAAATTGCTTATGTTTCATGGTTAAAAATCCATGACTGCGGTGTGTTATAATTGAATACTCGTAATGATATCAACCAGCATATAGCCTATGCAACAGTATGGATGTATGTTTGTATGTTAATCGACTTGTTGAGGGAAAACGTAAGGAAACAAAAGGAGATATAGAGAGCATGTCTCAATACATTGTGGAGCGCAGCTGTCCTGAACGCCACAAGTGTCATGGCGTCTCTTCATGTTTCTGTTCTACAGAATCTATCATCGCTATACGTGCTCCCATTCCTGGGACCTGGTACACATTTGAAAGCGCTTAAATTCACATATAATGGAGAAGCGGCACCATATTATACGGTACTATTCACTAGTCACTTAATACTCCGGAGGTATTACAGTCTTCTGGTTCTGGGTGTGTTCTGAGGCAAGGCAGTGGGCGCTGGAATCATTGTGGCGTCACCAGAGAGATTCAAAGCTTATTCAGAAACATAGAGCATATATACAATGACTGTGGTGGTGGTCATATACAGTATATATATATATATATGGAAGAGGCTGGTTGCTGAGTTGAGAGGCTGCTGACGTCACGTGTGTGAGGAGACTGCATGGGACACGTTCTCATGTCATGTCCGTTGTGCAGGCGTGTCGCTCCACTAAATAAACAGAGAGACCATGGGCTTCATGGTGTGACTCTTGGTGCTTCAAGCAGCAGACTCAGGACCCCCCCCCCCCCCAGCCAAACACCCAGAGACCAGCAGCACAGGTCTCCTCAGGGCCCCTTTCTATCTATCTCTCTCTCTCTCTCTCTTTCTCTCTCTCTCTCTCGCTCTCTCTCTCTCTCTCTCTCTCGCTCTCTCTCTCTCTCTCTATCTACCTGTATGTCTGTCTGTCTGACTGTCTATCTCTCTCTCTCTATATATATATATATAGAGTTAAGTGTGATAGACTGTGTTGGGAGTTGTGGATGTATTCATCTTGTGGGCCAGTAACTTTCCACTCTGCCGTTTGGCCTACGTGACTCGTTAGCTGTTTGGCCTACGTGACTAGTTCTCAGATAAGAGCCTCACTCTTATCTGTTGGCCCTGGGAGGCCTCTGAGATGCACTCGCTGGTGTTGTTGTCGTCGAGTGTTGTCGTCGAACGTGGGAACGTGTTTCCTCTTTTGTCTGGATTGGCTGTCTGGAAGGTGAGAACGGGATCGTCTCAACATGAGACCTTGCTTCCTGGGCTGGTGGTCTGGGGGATAGGGACGGGTGCATCTCTATGTGGGTCACGTGAGGCCGTGGTATCCCTGCTTCACAAGTTAACTGTCTGTCTGTCTGTTACATATCCACGTGGGGCCTCATGTCCTTGCTTCTCTGGATTGGCTGTCTGGGGGGTGGGGGTGGGTCTCCACGTCTGCTTCCCTAGATGATTTGTTGTGTCTGCTCCTCTGTTCTTCCCATCCAAAAATGTATATATGCTCTATGTATCTGAATAAACTTTGAATCATTCCGAGTGATACTGCCTTGTGTCACATTGATTCCCGAGCTCGCTGCTTTGCTACAGACAATCCAGAACCTGAACCTGAACCAGAACCCGAACTCCAGCCACAGTAGATGACCACTCGAAACTGCGCATAACAGACTGTAACTTAGATGTTTGAGTGTGGATTACATGTGCAGCGCTGCCTAGCCAACAGTAATCCTGACAAACCAATAATCACCTTCAGTTAATGATTGATTATTTTAAGCCCTTGTTCAGTTCCAGGTATGTTTCCTGGTGTGATCCATGGTGTCTCTGGCAGCAGGAATCTGCCTTAAACACTGACTTTATGGTTTGTTTGTGTCGTTATTTGGGTCATTGTTGTCTTTTCTGTTTCGTAACTCTGAAAAGTGTTTGGTCGTTTTATTGTCCTTCAAAGTAAAAGTGTTTTCTTCGCTTTTCTTCCAGTTGTATTCTGATACTCTGGGAGTCACATGATTTCACCACAGACAATACAAAGTACAGCAGTACTTTATAGCCCTGAAGTAACCCTCTGTGTGCACCTGGTGGTTTTATAGCTTTATAAGCACTTTATAAAACCTTTGCTCTGTGTTATCTTCTCATTTAATCCAGTGATAGCTGTGTACTGTGGTGGAAGGCCTGTCCTCACAGAGGCCTTTGGAACACCATCATAAAGGTTTTACACGTAGTTAGATGTCGTCACTTCCTCAGTCTTCCTCACCGAGGAGCCCAGAAGCTCAGTCTCTACTCCCAAGACCTTTAGAACCGTTTCAATGTTCTGTCTCTTTTCTAAATACTTACTTGGTGAACACCGGAATTGCTTTATTCAAGGGATCTTCCTTTCCTTGTGTTTTTACTTTTATATTTTATATTTTCATGTCACATGGGTCAGCGCATGTTTTCATCAAGGAGAAGATAAGGTACAGTTTACTATGTTTAATATTTTCTTTTGATTAGAGGTTGTTTATTATTCCTATATTACAATATTCTTTCTAATTGAATCTGTTTCCATTCCAAGTTTGGTGTTTCCAAATGTCTTCTGTAAAAGAGACATGATCTCAGTGAGAGAACCTGTTTTAATAAAGGAATATGGTTCATAACGTCAATACCTAGTTTCACCTTGTTGAGGTAATTTTTATATGGAACCTCTGGTCCAGGAACAGAATTCCCTTTGTGCTCCAATGGAAAACTATTTCACACATTTTAGTCTGTTGTGAGGTCAGTATAGTTGTGTTGTGAACTTTTATTGATGAGTTTAATTGGTAGCATTTGTTACTTATTGATAGGTTTATGACCGTCTATAATTTAGTAATTTAGTTTAGTATACTGATCTTTAAGGCTGATCGATACTCCGCGAGAAGCGAGAACTTTGTTCTCGCACCAAGGGCTGCGAGAACAAAATGACGTAATTTTGTTCTCGCAGCCCTAGGTCAGGAGTTCTCGCAGCTTGTTCTCAACACATCAGCCGGGCCGAACTTTGTTCTTGCGTCATGTCCGAGAACTATTGTGTGATTGGTCAATTTGAAGTGGGCGTGGTTAATGCGCTTTCCGCTGGTGCAGAAGTTTGCTGCTGTGGGCGGGGCCTTTGAGGAGTTTCTCGCGGTATGAGGAGTTTCTCGCGGTATGAAATGTCCAGGGCTGCGAGAACTTTTCGCAACTTCTCGCAGCCCTGGGTACGAGAACAAAGTTCTCGCTTCTCGCGGAGTATATAGCAGCCTTTAGACTCTTGATGCTTTTCCTGTAAACAGTAAAGATTCAAGAGGGAAAGAAAGAAAAACATATATGTGATATAGACATAGATAGTGATAGAGTATATGGACAGGATGAATATATGAAGTCTTGATTTCACATTCGGTCTTCAGATAGAATCCACAGAAGCAACATGTAGTTGTGTGTTTGTGTCCAGTTGTCCGGTCTACTATGAATGAGGAGACAGAGGAGGGGGGTCCTACCTCTAAAACCCCTCTGTCTGGGGAACATGGCCACCGGAGCAAAGCTGAGAGGTAAGAAGAGGATCTCTAACTGTCTGTGACTGTTCTCCACCTCAGAGCTCAGCAGTGAGACATCATGACACCTTCATTAGTCTGAGTAAAAGCTGTGTGTGTGTTGTGTTGAAGCCCAGAGCAGCAGAGCATCCATCAATCCCGGTTCTTGACTCTTCTTTTTCTTCTTTACTCTTCAGACTCTACTGATACTAATGTTTAGTAGTCAGGAGAAATATAAGAGATCCTGTGTGTGTTTTGTAGAAGCCCAGCGCAGCAGGAGAGAGCAGATCCCCCTCGATCCAGCTGTGTCTCCATGGAGAGTGGGCAGTTTACGGCAATACGTACCATGTTTGAAAATAAGAGTTTAAGTAATGATCAAAGGTAAGAGCTCAGAATCTCTCTGAGATTATAAAAATACAGCATCTATCAAACATCCATGAATCCTGTTTTGTGTTTTTCTCGAAGAGTCCAGCAGGAGAGAGCAGACTCCCCCAGACTCCCTCCTGTCCTTAAAGATGGCCACCACTCCAGAGAGGAGAGGTAGGAGTTCCTAACAGACTAGTTGGTTGTTATCAGACTCGACTAATACTGATGATTTGTAGTGTAGGGCCCCAGAAATCCGAGGTGGTGGTTGGGACGGATGCTGGGGAGGGGGTGGGTCCCAGCCAATATCCACCCCCCCCCCCCCCCGGATCAGAACCGCAAACTAACGGAGCCCCCCCCCCAGAGACGCTGACTCGGAGCCCGTTGCGCTCCTCACGGGAGTGTCATTGCGCATCTTTGCCGCAATATCTGTGATGTCCACCAATGTCCAAAACAACAACACGTCCTCGGTAGTAACGTTAGATAGCGCTCTGTTTGTGAGGGAAAGACAAAAAATGTCTCATATACGATTCACAACGTGAACGCATGTTACATTGCAAAACAACACTTTAAAAGACTGATATTCTATAAGAGTGCTTACAGTTTGCCACTTTGTTGTGTTCTGTTTGTACAAATTCTCTTACGTCGGTCTCCATGGTAGGCCACCAGAAGTGTCTGCGTAAAAAATCCACACTCCGGTGGGCGCCGGGGTGGCAAGCGAGCTGGCTGGAGTGACCCCACTCGAGTACCTGAGACTGAACACTCGAGGGTACAAATAACCGATGCTGGGGTCCCCCATCTTGATAGGACTGGTCGCGCTGAGCCTGTCTCACCGCCGACTCGATCTCCCAGGTGACGACACCCACCACCCGGTGGGTGGTGGCTTTCCACCCACTGGTTGTCGGATCATTGTTGCAAAATACCTGTTGTTTATACTAGTTGTTAATGCACCCCCGTATGGACTTCACCCATCGCCAGCCAGCCGATCTCCCTGCCTACCCGTCTGCCCGTCTCTCCCTGCCTGCCGGTTCCCGCATCTGCCTGCCGCGCTCGCCACCCGTCCTGCTGGCTTCACTCACGTTTTTCCTCCGTATGTATCATCAATAAATACAAGAAGTACTGCATTAACTCCGAGTCTGGGTCTTGAGCTTGGGTCCTCCTGCACACCACGTGACAGAATGATCCGACCACGCATGGACCCAGCAGACAACAGCTTGGGGTTAATCAGCCTTTGGCAGTACTTGGCCAACCGGTGCGAGCCGCTGCCGACATTCGAGACCCAGCCGGCGCCGAGCTGGAGACCCGCCTGGCCCTGGGGGGTCTTGTAGCGTCCAGCGGGCTCACAGGCGTCAGGGCAGGGACTGCAGCAGCCCCTGCCGGTTCCTGCTGCAAGGTCGCAGCCATCCCGGGTCCCGCTCCCGGCTGGACTGCAGCAGCCCCTGCCGGTTCCTGCTGTGAGGTCGCAGCCATCCCGGGTCCCGGTCCCGGTTGGACTGCAGCAGCCCCTGCCGGTTCCTGCTGCGAGGTCGCAGCCATCCCTGGTCCCGGTTCCTGCTGCGAGGTCGCAGCCATCCCAGGTTCCGTTCCCGTTCCTGCTGCAAGGTCGCAGCCCTCCCTGGTCCCGGTCCCGGCTGCACCGCCGCAGCCCCTGCCGGTTCCTGCTGCGAGGTCGCAGCCATCCCTGGTCCCGGTTCCTGCTGCGAGGTCTCAGCCTTCCCAGGTCCCGGTCCCGGCTGGATTGCAGCAGCACCTGCCGGTTCCTGCTGCGAGGTCGCTGCCTTCCCTGGTCCCGGTCCCGGCTGCACCGCCGCAGCCCCTGCCGGTTCCTGCTGCGAGGTCGCAACCCTCCCTAGTCCCGGTCCCGGCTGCACCGCCGCAGCCCCTGCTGGTTCCTGCTGCGAGGTCGCAGCCATCCATGGTCCCGGTTCCTGCTGCGAGGTCCCTGCCATCCCGGGTTCCGTTCCCGGTTCCTGCCGGCCCCGGCTCAGACGGCACCGGTATCCGCCGCCCTGCTTCCGGGTTGTCCACCTGAGGGTCCCTGCTCATCCCGTTTTTCCTCCGTATGTATCATCAATAAATACAAGAAGTACTGCATTCACTCCAAGTCTGGGTATTGTGCTTGGGTCCTCCTGCTCAAAACGTGACAGCTTTGGTGTTAATGAAATTAACAACAGGGGCACTAGAGGGGCAACAATGAGACAACCCCCAAAACAGGAATGGTTTTCCAGGTGGAGGCCACTGACATTTTTTCCCTCCTCATCTTTTCTGACTGTTTTTCACTAGTTTTGCATTTGGCTAGGGTCAGTGTCACTACTGGTAGCATGTCACTAGAGGTTGCACAGGCAGTCCAACTCCTCTAGGATGGCACATCAATACGTGCCATTGCCTGAAGGTTTGCTGTGTCTCCCAGCACAGTCTCAAGAGCATGGAGGAGATTCCAGGAGACAGGCAGTTACTCTAGGAGAGCTGGACAGGGCCGTAGAAGGTCCTTAATCCATCAGCAGGACCGGTATCTGCTCCTTTGTGCAAGGAGGAACAGGATGAGCACTGCCAGAGCCCTACAAAATGACCTCCAGCAGGCCACTGGTGTGAATGTCTCTGACCAAACAATCAGAAACAGACTTCATGAGGGTGGCCTGAGGGCCCGACGTCCCTTAGTGGGCTCTGTGCTCGACTGCCCGCACCGTGGAGCTCGATTGCGCATTTGCCATAGAACACCAGAATTGGCAGATCCACCACTGGCGCCCTGTGCTTTTTCACAGAATGAGAGCAGGTTTACCCTGAAGCACAAGTGACAGACGTGAAAGGGTCTGGAGAAGCCGTGGAGAACGTTATGCTGCCTGTAAACATCGTTCAGCATGACCGGTTTGGGTGTGGGTCAGTGATGGTCTGGGGAGAATATCCATGGAGGACGCACAGACCTCTACAGGCTAGAGAACGGCACCCTGGATGCCATTAGGTATCGGGATGAAATCCTTGGACCCATTGTCAGACCCTACGCTGGTGCAGTCGGTCCTGGGTTCCTCCTGGTGCACGACAATGCCCGGCCACATGTGGCGAGAGTATGCAGGCAGTTCCTGGATGATGAAGGAATTGATACCATTGACTGGCCCCCACGCTCGCCTGACCTAAATCCAATAGAACATCTCTGGGACATTATGTTTCGGTCCATCCGACGCCGCCAGGTTGCACCTCAGACTGTCCAGGAGCTCAGTGATGCCCTGGTCCAGATCTGGGAGGAGATACCCCAGGACACCATCCATCGTCTCATTAGGAGCATGCCCCGACGTTGTCAGGCATGCATACAAGCACGTGGGGGCAATACACAGTACTGAGTACCATTTTGAGTTGCTGCAATGGAATTTCAGCAAAATGGACTAGTCTGCCGCATCATTTTTTCACTTTGTTTTTCGGGGTGTCTTTGAATTCAGCCCTCTGTAGGTTGATAATTTTCATTTCCATCAAACAATGTGGCATCCTTTCCTTCCTAACACATTACCCAGTCCATATCAGTATAGGTATCCATTATGATTATTTTTCCCATTGAGGTCTGATGTGTTTGAGCAGTGTATAAATATAAGTATACATATATATATATATAATATATATCGCAGAAAATAATTATTCTAATAATTATATATCCTATAAATCAAACAAACTAAATACGGAAAAAAACCTAAGGTGTGTATGTGCGTGCGGGGTACTCAGCGCTAGGCTTAGGGAGAGTCAGGGCAGTCCAGTATTTTCGGGGGTTCTGTGGGGGTCCGTCCGAGGGAAAAGGGTATCCAGGGAGAGGAGCGTGGAGAGGTGCCGAGGAGAGTAGGTATCTGGAGAGTGATGAGGGAGACACTGGGGCAAGGAGCGAGGAAGACACTGGATCGACGAGGAAAACACGGAGACACTGGGACGAGGAAGACGTTGGAGCGAGGAAGGAATCATCGAGGAACTAGTCACGAGGGGGTAGTACGTTCTAGTAATGAGGGGATCACCAGGGAGAGCTTAAGTAGCTGCTGGAGCTTGATGAGATGCACCACACCTGGTGCCCCTCCGCACTCGCCTCTGCAGGGCGTGTCTCGCTCGCTCGGACGTCTCCGGAATGTTCGGGCTGGAATCACAAACCGCTGGTGATGACGTGGTGCGCTCCACAACAAATTCTCTGTTATTAGACTAGACAAGCTAACTATGAGGACAAAGTACTTTGGTTTTTTTTAAACACTACTAGCCACAACGTAGTATACAGATTTCTTCGCTAAGCATCAGTCTAGAATAACTATCATGAGAAAATCGTACTGTGAACCATGCAGTTTTTGTTTTGAGAGGATAAAGAGTGATCGATTCCCCTTTAATTCCCGACATCGACGGACCGCCACTGCGAGGGAAATGTTTGTAGGATGTAGGATGTTATCCTCGCCCATTGTTAGATCTGATCATGCCCCTCTCTTTTGCTTTTCTCTCAATTTTTACTGACAAAGGCCATACCTCTTGTTTTCGTGTTAGATATTGGTGTTAGAAGTGAGTGAGTGCGTTGTAACAAAGGTACTGTAGGTGGGTTGGTGTAGGCCAGGTGTGTGCTCAGAACAGCCACGGCAGACGACACGATGCAACTCAGTTAGACCATTTATTAAGAACGGTCCAACGGTACAGTCAGGTCTCCAACACACACAGAACGTGAGTAGCACAACATTACGCATAAATGATAGAAACACCCAGCGACTTTACACCCCACTCCCTTTCACCACTGTAAGAGAGACCGCATGCTCTCCATCGTATATAGTCGGAAGTGACGCAACGTAAACAACTAGGCAAGCGCTTACAACATATGTGCGCCCTAGTGGCGATATTCAATGTATTCGACCCCATTACAGGCGTGTGTGGTGTGTGATGGGCGTGTGTGTGTGTGTGTGTGTGTGTGTGTGTGTGATGAACCTGTGTGTGTGTGTGTGTGTTCTCCACAGACAACACCATCAGAGGTCAAAGGTGACCAGTGCTCAGTCTGTCCAGCAGTATCCAGCAGAGCTGATCAAGGTGTGTAAATGTCCAACAAGACATTTGACCTTAGCTCTGGCTGAACATTAACTAGCATCTCTTGTGGTGCTAATAGTCTCCAGGCGTCCCTCTGTGGACCAGCAGGACGTGAGTCTAGGACAGACTCTGATAGAAGTTCAACATAGCCGGGATATCTTTTTTATTATTGTAACATTCACTGTATACTGGCAGGTTTGAACCCAAAAGCACTACAAACAAAGAAATGGGGGGAATTGCAACGAAAAAGTCAGTTTACCTGGAAATAAACAATCAACAAAACAAAACAGCTCGGCTGATCAGTCACACACTAGTCTGACAAATCAGACTTTAGATTATAATCTTAAATCTGATGCCAGACGATCCCAAATGTACATTTACATTTACATTTAGGGCATTTGGCAGACGCTTTCATCCAAAGCGACTGAAAAAAGAGTACATTTGTTTGAAGGAGGCCAGCAATATATCGCTGTGGTACATAAAGATAAGAATAGAGCAGGTTTCAAGCGTTCATCAATAGCAAGGCCAATAGACGAGTTTCATAATTGCTAGGTTGCCTGCATAATAGCTCGTGGTGGGTCGTGGTGGTGTAAGTGTTGGCACATTGTGTAAAGCTGACCTGAGAGTTTCCAGTGTACAGTGTCGACTCCCCAGTCCAGCAGAGAGCAGCTTCACTCCTGAATCCTGCAGATCATTGGTACTCAGGTCCAGCTCTCTCAGACTAGAGGAGTTGGAGCTGGAGAACTGAGGCCAGAGCTCCACAGGCATCTCTCTGACAGATGACAGACATTCAGCCTTCACACAATATATACATGTTATTAACTGCATTTTATATATTTTATTGGAAATGCTTAATTAGTTGAAGGTCAATAAATGTGATGTTTATTTTCATTATCTACCTCCCTGTGGGCTCACCACCTGCAGGGAGAGTCATTGGGGTCGGGTGCGTTGTATTACCGGGCGGTAGGCAAAAGCGGGGGTCCTGGGCGTGCGGATCCCCGGCATTTGCCGTCTGGTTCTAGGGACGTGGAACGTCACCTCACTGGGGGGACGGAGCCGGAGCTGGTGTGGGAGGTGGATCGATACCATCTAGATATGGTTGGGCTCCACCTCCGCACACAGCACCGGTTCCGGAACCAAACTCCTGGAGGGGGGCTGGAACCCTCTCCTTTTCAGGAGTTGCCCAGGGTGTGAGGCGCCAGGCGAGTGTGGGGATACTGGACAGTGAAAAATGGCGGCTCAGATGTTTTACTTGTTTTACTACGTTGTTTACTACGTGTTTACTGTTTACTACGTTTGTTATTACTTTGTTTTACTATGTTGTTTAATTACATTGTTTATTAAGCCTGTACACCTTAGTCTTAGTAAGGGGAAATTGCTTATGTTTCATGGTTAAAAATCCATGACTGCGGTGTGTTATAATTGAATACTAGTCACGATATCAAGCAGCATATAGCCTGTGCAACAGTATGTGGATGGAATAGACGTATGTTTGTATGTTAATCGAGTTGTTGAGGGAAAACGTAAGGAAACAAAAGGAGATATAGAGAGCATGTCTCAATACATTGTGGAGCGCAGCTGTCCTGAACGCCACAAGTGTCATGGCGTCTCTTCATGTTTCTGTTCTACAGAATCTATCATCGCTATACGTGCTCCCATTCCTGGGACCTGGTACACATTTGAAAGCGCGCTTAAATTCACATATAATGGAGAAGCGGCACCATATTATACGGGTACTATTCACTGGTCACTTAATACTCCGGAGGTATTACAGTCTTCTGGTTCTGGGTGTGTTCTTGAGGCAAGGCAGTGGGCGCTGGAATCATTGTGGCGTCACCAGAGAGATGATTCAAAGCTTATTCAGAAACATAGAGCATATATACAATGACTGTGGTGGTGGTCATATACAGTATATATATATATATATGGAAGAGGCAGGTTGCTGAGTTGAGAGGCTGCTGACGTCACGTGTGTGAGGAGACTGCATGGGACACGTTCTCATGTCATGTCCGTAGGCGTGTCGCTCCACTAAATAAACAGAGAGACCATGGGCTTCATGGCTGTGACTCTTGGTGCTTCAAGCAGCAGACTCAGGACCCCCCCCCCCCCCGCCAAACACCCAGAGACCAGCAGCACAGGTCTCCTCAGGGCCCCTTTCTATCTATCTCTCTCTCTCTCTCTCTTTCTCTCTCTCTCTCTCTCTCTCTCTCTCTCTCGCTCTCTCTCTCTCTCTCTATCTACCTGTATGTCTGTCTGTCTGACTGTCTATCTCTCTCTCTATATATATATATATAGAGTTAAGTGTGATAGACTGTGTTGGGAGTTGTGGATGTATTCATCTTGTGGGCCAGTAACTTTCCACTCTGCCGTTTGGCCTACGTGACTCGTTAGCTGTTTGGCCTACGTGACTAGTTCTCAGATAAGAGCCTCACTCTTATCTGTTGGCCCTGGGAGGCCTCTGAGATGCACTCGCTGGTGTTGTTGTCGTCGAGTGTTGTCGTCGAACGTGGGAACGTGTTTCCTCTTTTGTCTGGATTGGCTGTCTGGAAGGTGAGAACGGGATCGTCTCAACATGAGACCTTGCTTCCTGGGCTGGTGGTCTGGGGGATAGGGACGGGTGCATCTCTATGTGGGTCACGTGAGGCCGTGGTATCCCTGCTTCACAAGTTAACTGTCTGTCTGTCTGTTACATATCCACGTGGGGCCTCATGTCCTTGCTTCTCTGGATTGGCTGTCTGGGGGGTGGGGGTGGGTCTCCACGTCTGCTTCCCTAGATGATTTGTTGTGTCTGCTCCTCTGTTCTTCCCATCCAAAAATGTATATATGCTCTATGTATCTGAATAAACTTTGAATCATTCCGAGTGATACTGCCTTGTGTCACATTGATTCCCGAGCTCGCTGCTTTGCTACAGACAATCCAGAACCTGAACCTGAACCAGAACCCGAACTCCAGCCACAGTAGATGACCACTCGAAACTGCGCATAACAGACTGTAACTTAGATGTTTGAGTGTGGATTACATGTGCAGCGCTGCCTAGCCAACAGTAATCCTGACAAACCAATAATCACCTTCAGTTAATGATTGATTATTTTAAGCCCTTGTTCAGTTCCAGGTATGTTTCCTGGTGTGATCCATGGTCTCTCTGGCAGCAGGAATCTGCCTTAAACACTGACTTTATGGTTTGTTTGTGTCGTTATTTGGGTCATTGTTGTCTTTTCTGTTTCGTAACTCTGAAAAGTGTTTGGTAGTTTTATTGTTCATATGTCTTCTGTTGTTTTCTCATGTAGAAACTGTTGCTGTCGAGTGCCAACATAAACTCAAGTCTCATCTGATGGAGAAGTTCAGGTGTGTGTTTGAGGGAATCGCTAAAGCAGGACAGGCAACAGATCTGAATGACTTCTACACACAGATCTTCATCACAGAGAGAGGCAGTGGAGACGTCAACAAGGAACATGAGGTCAGACTGATTGAAACAGCTTCCAGGAAACAAGCCAAGGAGGAAACACCAATCAAATGTGAAGACATCTTTAAACCCTTACCTGGACAAGATCAACCAATCAGAACAACAGTGACAACTGGAGTGGCCGGCATTGGTAAAACCATCTTAACACACAAGTTCACTCTGGACTGGGCTGAAGGCAAAGCCAACCAGGACATACACTTCATATTTCCCTTCACTTTCAGAGAGCTGAATGTACTGAAGGGGAGAGAGTTTAGCTTGGTGGAACTTCTTCATCACTTCTTTATTGAAACCAAAGAAGCAGGAATCTGCAGATACGACCGGTTCCAAGTTGTCTTCATCTTGGATGGTCTGGATGAGTGTCGACTTCCTCTGGACTTCCAGAACAACCAGATCTTGACTGATGTCACAGAGTCCACCTCGGTGGACGTGTTGCTGACAAACCTCATCAGGGGCGACCTGCTCCCCTCCGCTCGCATCTGGATAACCACACGCCCTGCGGCAGCCAATCAGATCCCTGCTGAGTGTGTTGGCATGGTGACAGAGGTGAGAGGGTTCACCGACCCACAGAAGGAGGAGTACTTCAGGAAGAGATTCAGAGAGGAGACGCTGGCCAACAAAATCATCTCCCACATCAAGAAATCACGAAGCCTCCACATCATGTGTCACATCCCAGTCTTCTGTTGGATCGGTGCTACAGTTCTGGAGGACCTCTTCAAAACATCCCAGAGAGGAGAAGAGATGCCCAAGACCGTGACTCAGATGTACATCCACTTCCTGAGGGTTCAGTCCATACAGGGAGACAAGAAGTATCATGGGAGAGCTGAAACAGATCCACACTGGAGCTCAGAGAGCAGGGAGATCATTGTTTCTCTGGGAAAACTGGCTTTTGACCAGCTGGAGAAAGGCAACCTGATCTTCTACGAGTCAGACCTGGCAGAGTGTGGCATCGATATCAGAGCAGCCTCAGTGTACTCAGGAGTGTTCACCCAGATCTTTAAAGA
Source organism: Coryphaenoides rupestris (assembly GCA_002895965.2). Lineage (NCBI taxonomy): Eukaryota > Metazoa > Chordata > Actinopteri > Gadiformes > Macrouridae > Coryphaenoides > Coryphaenoides rupestris. Next base: position 25,980 of record PIJE02002342.1, on the reverse strand, counting down.
GGAGTGTGGGCTGTACCAGGACAAGGTGTTCTGCTTCGTCCATCTGAGCATCCAGGAGTTTCTGGCTGCCCTTTATGTCTTTCTGTCCTTCATCAACACTGGTGTCAACCTGCTCTCAGAAGAACAACCACGATCCATGTTGTCTTCTCTGGTTAGAAAGAAAGCCACGGTCTACCTCCTCCACCAGAGTGCTGTGGACAAGGCCTTACAGAGTGAGAACGGACACCTGGACTTGTTCCTCCGCTTCCTCCTGGGCCTCTCTCTGGAGACCAATCAGATTCTCCTACGAGGTCTGCTGGGACAGACAGGAAGTAGCTCTCAGACCAATAAGAAAACAGTCAGTTACATCAAGAAGAAGATAAGTGGAGATCTCTCTCCAGAGAGAAGCATCAATCTGTTCCACTGTCTGAATGAGCTGAACGACCGTTCTCTAGTGGAGGAGATCCAACAGTACCTGACATCAGGAAGTCTCTCCACAGAATCTCTCTCTCCTGCTCAGTGGTCAGCTCTGGTCTTCATCTTACTGTCATCAGAAGAGGATCTGGACGTGTTTGACCTGAAGAAATACTCTGCTTCAGAGGAGGGTCTTCTGAGGCTGCTGCCGGTGGTCAAAGCCTCCAAAAGAGCTCTGTAGGTTCACTAATAACATGTATTACATTACACACAACACAATATACTTAACACTAGAATGTAAAAGTAATATTAATATACTGAACATTATCTACTAGAATACACCATTGAAATATGCAACATTTCCACCCAATACAACATTTCTGATAAAACATTGAAGTTACCAGTTGCTTGTTAACATGTTAACATGTTCCTGTATATTTAATGTGAAGGCTGAATGGCTGTCATCTGTCAGAGAGATGCTGTGGAGCTCTGGCCTCAGTTCTCAGCTCCAACTCCTCTAGTCTGAGAGAGCTGGACCTGAGTACCAATGATCTGCAGGATTCAGGAGTGAAGCTGCTCTCTGCTGGACTGGGGAGTCCACACTGTACACTGGAAACTCTCAGGTCAGCTTTACTCAATGTGCCAACACTTACACCACCAGGCTCAATGTCAGGAGACATTTAACAGATTACAAAAGAGAATGTAAAAACATTACACAGACGATGGAAACAGAAAAGTTGGTTGTTATCAGACTGTGTGTGTGTGTGTGTGTGTGTGTGTGTGTGTGTGTGTGTGTGTGTGTGTGTGTGTGTGTGTGTAGCTTGTCTGGCTGTCTGGTCACACAGGAAGGCTGTGCTTCTCTGGCCTCAGCTCTGAGCTCCAACCCCTCCCATCTGAGAGAGCTGGACCTGAGCTACAATCACCCAGGAGACTCAGGAGTGAAGCTGCTCTCTGCTGGACTGGAGGATCCACGCTGGAGACTGGACACTCTCAGGTATGGAGAGGACAGCTCACCACTCAGAGACAATGTCTCCTACAAGGATCCAAGCAGCCGCTAGATGGAGTGGCTTCAAAACGCAGCTGTAACTCATGTTGTGTACAAAGTGATGATGCAGCAGATTATGAATATAAATGTTTCCATGTTTAGAGACAACATCTCTCTTTGTTTCCCCCCCAGTGTGGAGCACGGTGGAGTGTGGAGGCTGAAACCAGCTCTAAAGAAGTGTAAGTGTGTGATTAGTTTGATTCATCACAACACACACTAACTATTTAGATGGAACGTCCGTCCACACAGCAGGAGGTGATGTCCGTTCATTCAAATCCTCCTGGGAATGAAGATGATGGTTGACATCATGTATCTTACGTATATTAATATGGTTAACCATCACAATCACAATTAATCCTACTTGTGTAAAATCCAATAGGTGTTAATATTGTGATGTAATGTTAGTTATTAATTATGATTATGATTATTATTATGATTATGATTATTATTATTATTATTATTATTATTATTATTATTATCATCAATTGACATAATCATATCATAATCATGATACTAACATAATGAATAATAATGATGTGTAATGATGTGAGAATGTTATATATACAAATATTATTTTATAATGTTGTAACAATATATTATTAATATATTATAATACTATAATAGTATTATTGATCATATCATTACATGACCTAATACACAACATAATAATCACAATACTAGGAATCATAATTATATGTGTACTTTATACATCGTAAATAAATATAATTTGAGTATTATGGAGAGAAAGAGAGAGAGAGAGAGAGAGAGAGAGAGAGAGAGAGAGAGAGACGCAGAGCTCGTCAATGTCACGTGTCTCTTGTCAGCCAATCAAAATGGAGGACGGGGCGGGGCATATTAACATTGTCAGGAGAACCTTATGCTGGCCATCAGGACAACCCAGTGATTTATGATATGTTGCTGAAAGGCCACCATGACCACACTAAGACTTTTAGAAGGCATATCATCACTCATGTGGAGAGCTGCTGCCAGGATGCCATGTCTCTCCATTGTTTCTCATTCATTGATCATAGAAATAGGTGGGATACGCTAGTGTGACGTCACAACGAAGGAATGCGGAAGCGCTAAAAGAAGAAGCTCTTGAGAAGCTCTGAGAAAGAGGTTGTGGGCGCTGAGACTCAAATAAACACATCCTGTGGACACGCTAGCATATTTTATTTGTGTCCACAGCCTTCACTTCCACGTTATTTAAATGACTCCTATGTGATGGACTCCCTCATCAGTGTATTTATGCGTGCTTTAGCAGACTAATCATGTCTTGTTCTCCCATCAGATGCCTGTGAACTCACACTGGACCCAAACACAGCCCACAGAGAACTCTCTCTGTCTGAGGACAACAGAAAGATGATGAAGGTTAGAGAGCAGCAGTCTTATCCTGATCACCCAGAGAGATTTGACTCCTGGGCCCAGGTGTTGTGTAGAGAGAGTCTGACTGGCCGCTGTTACTGGGAGGTAGAGAGGAAAGGAGGTGTTTATATAGGAGTGACACACAGAGGAATCTCAAGGAGAGGAGGGGTGATGACAGCTGGCTTGGAGGGAACAACAAGTCCTGGAGTCTTTATTGTTCTGATGATGGTTACACTGCCTGGTACAACAATAGTAGAACAGACATAAGTCTCCTCCCCTCCGGCTCTAACAGAGTAGGAGTGGATGTGGACCGGCCTGCTGGCACTCTGTCCTTCTACAGAGTGTCCCCACATGTAGTTGGCTCCTCAGACACACTGACACACATCCACACCTTCCAGCTCACATCCACCCAGGAGCACCTCCACCCTGGGTTTGGGTTTTGGGATTATGGTTCCTCAGTGTCTCTGTATCGGTTGTAGCAGTAAACACGTGCGTGCACACACACAGTGATGGGAAGTAACGAAGTACAAATACTTCGCTACTGTTTTCAGGTATCTGTACTTTAATTGAGTATTTATTTTTTTGACAACTTTTTACTTTTACTCCCTACATTTAAACACTAATATCTGTACTTTCTACTCGTTACATTTTCAAAACCGGACTCGTTACTCGTTACAACTATTATGTATAATATGTCAGTAAACATCATCACTATTGACAAAAGAGTCTAAAAGTTTCAAAAATGTCCAAAGTTTCCAGTTCTGTTGCTGCCATTGAAAGCTGCATTGGAGCCTCACGTTAATATTGGTCCACGTTCAGTTCATTATTTTCAATATATTAAGAATTAAAATGGCTACTTTTTACTTTTGTACTTTGAGTACATTTCAGAGCCTGTACTTTTTACTTTTTACTTGAGTAAAGAACTTTAATCAGTATTTCAACCTTTACCAGAGTTGTATTTTATGTATCTGTAATTCTACTTAAGTAAAGGATGTGTATACTTTTGCCACCTCTGAAAATATGCATATTCATTTCCCATGCCATAGTGGATAAATGAAGAGCACAGTGACAAACAGCAATGTAAATGTAATACAGTATCATCGCGATTGGTATTATTTGGATATTTAGATTTGGGATCTAAATGTATTTACTGTATATCTGAATTATTGTTGTAAATATTGTTTGATGAAATGTTTATATTTACTGTAGTTTTTATGTATAGGCATTACCCTAGACTCACGTCCTGCTGGTCCACAGAGGGACACCTGGAGACTATTAGCACCACAAGAGATGCTAGTTAATGTTCAGCCAGAGATAAGGTCAAACATCTTGTTGGACATTTACATACCTTGATCAGCTCTGCTGGATACTGCTGTACAGACTGAGCACTGGTGTGTCTGTGGAGAACACACACACACACACACACACACACACACACACACACACACACACACACACACACACACACACGCCCTCACACACACACACACGCTGTAATGGTCGAATACATTGAATATCGCCACTAGGGGCGCACCTCATGTTGTACAGCGCTTGCCTAGTTGGTTTACGTTTGCGTCACTTCCGACTATATACCGAGTGGAGAGCATGCGGTCTCTCTACAGTGGTGAAAGGGAGTGGGGTGTAAAGTCGCTGGGTGTGTTCTATCATTATATGCGTAAATGTTGTGCTACTCGCGTTCTGTGTGTGTTGGAGACCTGACCTGTACCGTTGGACCCGTTCTTAATAAATGGTCTAACTGAGTTGCATCGTGTCGTCTGCCGTGGCTGTTCTGAGCACACACCTGGCCTACACCACCCCACCTACAGTACCTTTGTTACAACGCACTCACTCACTTCTAACACCAATATCTAACACGAAAACAAGAGGTATGCGCTTTGTCAGTAAAAATTGAGAGAAAAGCAAAAGAGAGGGGCATGATCAGATCTAACAATGGGCGAGGATAACATCCTACATCCTACAAACATTTCCCTCGCAGTGGCGGTCCGTCGATGTCGGGAATTAAAGGGGAATCGAGCAGCCCTGTGTGGTATGAAAATATAAAATATAAAAGTACAAATACAAGGAAAGGAAGATCCCTTAAATAAAGAGATTCCGGTGTTCACCAAGTAAGTATTTAGAAAAGAGACAGAACATTAAAATGGTTCTAAAGGTCTTGAGAGGAGAGACTGAGCTTCTGGGCTCCTCGGTGAGGAAGACTGAGGAAGTGAGGATGGAGACTGAACAACATCTGACTCCACAGATATCACTGGATGAAATGAGAAGATAAGACAGAGCAAAGGTTTTATAAAGTCCTTATAAAGCTATAAAACCACCAGGTGCCCACAGAGAAACTCAAGGGTTACTTCAGGGCTATAAAGTACTGCTGTACTTTGTATTGTCTGTGGTGAAATCATGTGACTCCCAGAGTATCAGAATACAACTGGAAGAAAAGCTAAGAAAACACTTTTACTTTGAAGGAGAAGAAAACTACCAAACACTTTTCAGAGTTAGGAGACAGAGAAGACAACAATGACCCAAATAACAAAACCAACAAACACTGTAAAGTCAGTGTTTAAAGTGGATGCCCGCTGCCAGAAATACACCGCGGATCAAACCAGGAAACAGACTTGGAGCAGAACAAGGGCTTAAAATAATCAATCATTAACTGAAGGTGATTATTGGTTTGTCAGGATTACTGTTGGATAGGCAGCGTACGAGATCGCCCCGACACGTACGAGATCGCGCTGACACGGAGATCGCGCCAACCCGTAGGGTGTCGCGGAGGACTGGACCCCGCGGAGCATGGCTACCCGGGAGGAGGAGGCCTGACCGGAGAGGACTCCTGGTTATGCAGGTCGATAAGTACCGACGTGATCTGTGTGGGCTTTGGAATAAACGGCCCGCGTGCGGAGCCTAACCAGACGTTTGTGTCCGTGTTTCCTATGTGTCGTGCCTCTGACTTGAAGCGGGTTGCCACAGTTTATCAATTGCATGTACTTGTTTAGAGGGCAATGTGTGAGTAGCCAAAAAACTACATGAAACATGGAATTAGTGTATGTGCAAAAGTAATTGAACCCCTAGCTGCATTTGTAAATCAAGTAGATAATAGATTTCAGGTGAAACACATTTGGGTGCTTAATTAAGCAATTAAGCAGACCAATCAAATGAGACATCCTGAGGAACAGGATTGGGCAACACAGATTAAAAGAGAGAGGAAACCAACCAAACCCACTGTAGTGCCAAGGTGTACCTACACAGAGCAACAATGCCGAGAGGAAAGGAGATATCCAAGGACATCAGGAAGAAGGTACTGACAGCCCATCGGTCTGGGGAAAGCTATAAGACCATCTCCAGAAGATTCAAGCTGCATCCATCCACTGTAATACAAAATCATTCACAAATGGAGGGCATTCAACATGACCACAACTCTGCCTAGAAGTGGACGCCCATCAAAAACTATCACCAAGAAGCACCAGAAAAATTATAAATCAGGTAAAGGCCAACCCACACATCACCTCTAGAGAGTTGCAGACCTCTCTGGCAAGCATCTGGGTTAAATGTACATGTGTCTACAATCAGACGAATATTGAATAGACATGACATTCATGGGAGGGTTGCTAGAAAGAAGCCTCTGCTCTCAAGAAAGAACAAAACTGCCCATTTCAACTTTGCCAGAGAACACTTGGACAAACCAGAGGCCTTCTGGAAGTCCAGTCTCTGAACAGATGAGTCCAAGATAGAATTATTTGGTCACAATCAAAACCGCCATGTTTGGAGAAAAGCCAACACTGCATACCAAGAAAAAGAACCTTATCCCAACAGTGAAGCATGGTGGTGGAAATGTGAAGCTCTGGGATAGCTTTTCTGCCTCTGAACCTGGACGACTCCATATTATCCAGGAAACATGAATTCTCATGCCTATCAACAAATCTCCTGCAATCAGTCAGGGAGTTGAAGCTTGGCCGAAAATGGGTTCTGCAACAAGACAATGACCGAAACATACCAGCAATGGTACCAGGGAATGGCTTAAAAGAAAGATTCGTACTCTGTATTGGCCTAGTCAAAGACCAGACCTCAATCCTATAGAAATATTGTGGCTAGACCTGAAGCGGGCGGTACATGCCAGATGTCAACTGGCTGAGTTCTGCAAGGAGTGGGCAAAAATCCCCAACAGCAGATGCGAGAGACTGGTCAGTAGTTGCTGATCATATAGCCTGGTTATATACAGTAGACTGGTTATACAGATGGAGAGACTGGTCAGTGGTTACTGATCATATAGACTGGTTATATAGACTGGTTATACAGATGGAGAGACTGGTCAGTGGTTACTGATCATATAGACTGGTTATATAGACTGGTTATACAGATGGAGAGACTGGTCAGTGGTTACTGATCATATAGACTGGTTATATAGACTGGTTATACAGATGGAGAGACTGGTCAGTGGTTACTGATCATATAGACTGGTTATATAGACTGGTTATACAGATGGAGAGACTGGTCAGTGGTTACTGATCATATAGACTGATTATATAGACTGGTTATACAGATGTGAGAGACTGGTCAGTGGTTACAGACGACGTTTGGTTGAAGTAATGGCTGAAAAAGGAGGAGCCACAAGCTACTAACTAAAAGGTTTCACATACTTTTGCACATGTCAATTTTCAGTTTTTGAGAGATAAACCACTTTTGTTGAATAAGTAATGAAAATACATCTTTTTTCGTTTGTGTCCATTATTTGGAAAGTCTGCTTCACAAATTGTGTTTGGATATACATTTAATAAGTTTATTAAAAATGTTTTTACAAATACAATGACGATATCTGGAGGGTTCACAAACTTTCAAGCAGCACTGTATATAGATAGACAGATAGACAGACAGATGGATCAATAGATAGATAGATAGATGGAAAGATAGATAGATAGACAGATAGATAGATAGAGGTAGAATAGACAGACAGATGGATCAATAGATAGACAGAAAATAATAAAAAACGAAAGTTGAAGCTCAGTTGCATTGAACACTTCGAACCCACTAGAGGGCAGCCCAGGTACCTCAGTCCTCATTGGTCCTTTTCATGCGAGGGAGGAGACTCTGGTCCACAGTGAATCCTCATTGGTCCTTTTTCATGTGAGGGAGGCGGGGGAGGGGGCGGGGCACTGGTCCATTCATCTTCAACACAGTGAACGTCACCAGCAGCGTGTTCAATACGATGCTTCCGGTCTGTCTGAACGTTTGCACCGGAAGCAGAACGTCAAGAACCAATATTGTTGTATAAAAAGCTTAGATTTTGGATTAATCAACATTTAAAATACATTACAAATTTGAAAATCATTGTAAAACCTTCTTAGTCAACCCTTTGGAAGATATTATTCTTTATTCTTTCTTTGGATCAATGTGAGCTTCCACAAAGTGGTCGCTAGTTTTCCTGGGTCCACACAAAATCAATAACAAATAAAACAAACAATGATTAAAATCACACAGTATCAATAAAACAATTACAAAGAACAACCACAAAACAAGCCAAACTCAGAAAACAAAGTACAATTACTACATATGGAACAATAAATGAGGGTAATCTACAAGACATGAAAACAATCAAAGGTTCAGAATCAGCAAATAACCACGATAACATCGATATGAGATTCATCACATTTTGTTTTTAGTGACTTTTTTAAAGAAAATCTACATTTTGGTCTGTCTGGTGTTAATGGGGAGTATATTCCAAGCATATTACAGTCACAAACCTTTCATGGTTTTATCACACTACAACTTGACAGAAGCTCAAATATAATGCAGCATTTGAGTATAGTTGAGTGAAAGTATTTTAAATCAACCAAAAGACTAAAGTGTTGTATTTAAACTCTCCAAGTGGCCTCCAAAGAGCAGAAAACAGCTGCTATTAAAACAACCCAATGGAATACATGGATGTGGGAGTGCGTGAATGACGAGACGGGAGGCGAAAGTGCGTCGATTTTTATTTTACTCTCACACAACAAGAATACAAAGTACAAGCGGTAGCGCCACAGCTCGTTAATTCTCTCTACTAGAAATAGGCATGATTGGCCCCACCCACACGCCATCCACCACGCCTTTTTTATGTGTGTGTGTATGTGTTTGTGTACATGTGTGTGCATGTGTGTGTTTGTTTGTGTATACACAGTACGTTGTCTGTTATATGTGTCTATTGTGTATGTGTGTGTGCGTGTGTGTGTGTGTGTTTGTGTGTGTGTGTGTGTGTGTGTGTGTGTGGTGTGTGTGGTGTGTGTGTGGTGCACAGGTGGCAAAGTACACACATTCTGTACTGAAGTAAAAGTACAGATACTTGTGTAAAAAAATACTTTGATAAAGTTAGCCAGTACTTGGTCAACTTTTTACTCATGTAAAAGTAAAAAAGTACAGGCTACTGAAATGTACTCAAAGTAAAAGTAAAAAGTAACTTTTGTCGGCTGTTTTTGTTCAAAGGCTAACAGAACCTCACGTCATAACCACAAATGATTTCTGTTGGAAATCAGTCTTGGGCCCAAACCATTACAAGGACTGAGTCTAGGACAGACGCTTCTGATGTCCTCAGTGAGCTCAGAGTAAAGTTCTCCTTGATGTTTGTTCTGTTCCAGAGGGCTGAGGAGGACGCACACGCTTTTCTAGACAAGGAGCTGAAGAAGCTCTGGAGCGTCCTCTTCCTACATTACCCACAATGCTCAGAGAGTCAGAGGGAGGAGGAGGAGGAGGTGGATGGTAAGAAGAAGGAGCAGAGGAGGCGCGCCATAGAGGGAGTGGTAGACATCACAAAGCTCTGCCTGATGGAGATGAACCAGGAGGACCTGGCCGACGCACTGTGGAGCGGTAAGAGACTCTTACTTTGAAAACAGAGAAGAGACACTTAATTTTGAATCATGGTATATTTCTACATTTCTAACTCTTTCTTCTGTAGATATCTTTCCGCTTGAAGGTTAAATGGCCAATCATATTGCTGCACCCACAGTTGCTTGAGTTTATTCAGTTGGGGCCTAAGTTGTACAAAATAAGATGACCGTAACTGCTGTGAACAACAGACCGCGTAGCCTTCTAATGGCATATTGTACAGATCAACATACTGCGCGACGATTTGATGCATACATCTGATTTATAAAAACCCGACAATGCGCGCCTGCCCCCCCCCCCCCCCCCTCGCTAGACCTTATTAACTGTTATGAGATGCAAAAGCACCTGGTCCTGTTCAACTTTAGTTGAATGAGTGGAGAAAGACTGGAAGTTTTTAGCAAGATCACCAGGAGTTAGCTGATAAGCGTGACAAAAGTCTGTCTTCTTGGTGTGTGTGCAAGAAATCGCCGGCATTTTACCGCACACCAGAATTACACATTTTCTTCCTTTGTAATGGTTTGGCCCAAGACTGATTTCCAACAGAATCATTTGTGTTATGACGTGAGGTTCTGTTAGCTTTGAACAAAAACAGCCGACAAAAGTTACTTTTTACTTTTTACTTTGAGTACATTTCAGAGCCTGTACTTTTTTACTTTTACATGAGTAAAAAGTTGAATCAGTACTGCTACTTTTATCAAAGTATTTTTTTACACAAGTATCTGTACTTTTACTTCAGTACAGAATGTGTGTACTTTTGCCACCTGTGCACACACACACACACACACACACACACACACACACACACACACACACACACACACACAACAACACACACACACACACGCACACACACATACACACATAGACACACATACATACACAGACACACGTACTGTGTATACACAAACAAACACACACATGCACACACATGTACACAAACACACATACACACACACATAAAAAAGGCGTGGTGGATGGCGTGGTGGGGTGGGGCCAATCATGCCTATTTCTAGTAGAGAGAATTAACCGAGCTGTGGCGCTACCGCTTGTACTTTGTATTCTTGTTGTGTGAGAGTAAAATAAAAAATCGACGCACTTTCGCCTCCCGTCTCGTCATTCACGCACTCCCACATCCATGTATTCCATTGGGTTGTTTTAATAGCAGCTGTTTCTGCTCTTTGGAGGCCACTTGGAGAGTTTAAATACAACACTTTAGTCTTTTGGTTGATTTAAATACTTTCACTCAACTATACTCCAAATGCTGCATTATATTGAGCTTCTGTCAAGTTTAGTGTGATAAACCATGAAAGGTTGTGACTGTAATATGCTTGGAATATACTCCCCATTAACACCAGACAGACCAAAATGTAGATTTTCTTTAAAAAAGTCACTAAAACAAAATGTGATGAATCTCATATCGATGTTATCGTGGTTATTGCTGATTCTGAACCTTTGATTGTTTTCATGTCTTGTAGATTACCCTCATTTATTGTTCCATATGTAGTAATTGTACTTGTTTTCTGAGTTTTGGCTTGTTTTGTGGTTGTTCTTTGTAATTGTTTTATTGATACTGTGTGATTTTAATCATTGTTTGTTTTATTTGTTATTGATTTTGTGTGGACCCCAGGAAAACTAGCGACCACTTTGTGGAAGCTCACATTGATCCAAAGAAAGAATAAAGAATAATATCTTCCAAAGGGTTGACTAAGAAGGTTTTACAATGATTTTCAAATTTGTAATGTATTTTAAATGTTGATTAATCCAAAATCTAAAGCTTTTTATACAACAATATTGGTTCTGCGTTCTGCTTCCGGTGCAAACGTTCAGACAGACCGGAAGCATCGTATGAACACGCTGCTGGTGACGTCACTGTGTTGAAGATGAATGGACCAGTGCCCCGCCCCCTCCCCCGCCTCCCTCACATGAAAAGGACCAATGAGGATTCACTGTGGACCAGAGTCTCCTCCCTCGCATGAAAAGGACCAATGAGGACTGAGGTACCTGGGCTGCCCTCTAGTGGGTCGAAGTGTTCAATGCAACTGAGCTTCACTTTCGTTTTTTATTATTTTCTGTCTATCTATTGATCCATCTGTCTGTCTATCTACCTCTATCTATCTATCTGTCTATCTATCTATCTTTCCATCTATCTATCTATCTATTGATCCATCTGTCTGTCTATCTGTCTATCTATATACAGTGCTGCTTGAAAGTTTGTGAACCCTCCAGATATCGTCATTGTATTTGTAAAAACATTTTTAATAAACTTATTAAATGTATATCCAAACACAATTTTTGAAGCAGACTTTCCAAATAATGGACACAAACGAAAAAAGATGTATTTTCATTACTTATTCAACAAAAGTGGTTTATCTCTCAAAAACTGAAAATTGACATGTGCAAAAGTATGTGAAACCTTTTAGTTAGTAGCTTGTGGCTCCTCCTTTTGCAGCCATTACTTCAACCAAACGTCGTCTGTAACCACTGACCAGTCTCTCACATCTGTATAACCAGTCTATATAATCAGTCTATATGATCAGTAACCACTGACCAGTCTCTCTATCTGTATAACCAGTCTATATAAGCAGTCTATACGATCAGTAACCACTGACCAGTCTCTCCATCTGTATAACCAGTCTACTGTATATAACCAGGCAATATGATCAGTAACCACTGACGAGTCTCTCCATCTGTATAACCAGTCTATATAACCAGTCTATATGATCAGTAACCACTGACCAGTCTCTCTATCTGTATAACCAGTCTATATAACCAGTCTATATGATCAGTAACCACTGACCAGTCTCTCCATCTGTATAACCAGTCTACTGTATATAACCAGGCTATATGATCAGCAACTACTGACCAGTCTCTCGCATCTGCTGTTGGGGATTTTTGCCCACTCCTTGCAGAACTCAGCCAGTTGACATCTGGCATGTACCGCCCGCGTCAGGTCTAGCCACATTATTTCTATAGGATTGAGGTCTGGTCTTTGACTAGGCCAATACAGAGTACAAATCTTTCTTTTAAGCCATTCCCTGGTACCATTGCTGGTATGTTTCGGTCATTGTCTTGTTGCAGAACCCATTTTCGGCCAAGCTTCAACTCCCTGACTGATTGCAGGAGATTTGTTGATAGGCATGAGAATTCATGTTTCCCTGGATAATATGGAGTCGTCCAGGTTCAGAGGCAGAAAAGCTATCCCAGAGCTTCACATTTCCACCACCATGCTTCACTGTTGGGATAAGGTTCTTTTCTTGGTATGCAGTGTTGGCTTTTCTCCAAACATGGCGGTTTTGATTGTGACCAAATAATTCTATCTTGGACTCATCTGTCCAGAGACTGGACTTCCAGAAGGCCTCTGGTTTGTCCAAGTGTTCTCTGGCAAAGTTGAAATGGGCAGTTTTGTTCTTTCTTGAGAGCAGAGGCTTCTTTCTAGCAACCCTCCCATGAATGTCATGTCTATTCAATATTCGTCTGATTGTAGACACATGTACATATAACCCAGATGCTGCCAGAGAGGTCTGCAACTCTCTAGAGGTGATGTGTGGGTTGGCCTTTACCTGATTTATAATTTTTCTGGTGCTTCTTGGTGATAGTTTTGATGGGCGTCCACTTCTAGGCAGAGTTGTGGTCATGTTGAATGCCCTCCATTTGTGAATGATTTGTATTACAGTGGATGGATGCAGCTTGAATCTTCTGGAGATGGTCTTATAGCTTTCCCCAGACCGATGGGCTGTCAGTACCTTCTTCCTGATGTCCTTGGATATCTCCTTTCCTCTCGGCATTGTTGCTCTGTGTAGGTACACCTTGGCACTACAGTGGTTTGGTTGGTTTCCTCTCTCTTTTAATCTGTGTTGCCCAATCCTGTTCCTCAGGATGTCTCATTTGATTGGTCTGCTTAATTGCTTAATTAAGCACCCAAATGTGTTTCACCTGAATCTATTATCTACTTGATTTTACAAATGCAGCTAGGGGTTCAATTACTTTTGCACATACACTAATTCCATGTTTCATGTAGTTTTTTGGCTACTCACACATTGCCCTCTAAACAAGTACATGCAATTGATAAACTGTGGCAACCCGCTTCAAGTCAGAGGCACGACACATAGGAAACACGGACACAAATGTCTGGTTAGGCTCCGCACGCGGGCCGTTTATTCCAAAGCCCACACAGATCACGTCGGTACTTATCGACCTGCATAACCAGGAGTCCTCTCCGGTCAGGCCTCCTCCTCCCGGGTAGCCATGCTCCGCGGGGTCCAGTCCTCCGCGACACCCTACGGGTTGGCGCGATCTCCGTGTCAGCGCGATCTCGTACGTGTCGGGGCGATCTCGTACGCTGCCTATCCAACAGTAATCCTGACAAACCAATAATCACCTTCAGTTAATGATTGATTATTTTAAGCCCTTGTTCTGCTCCAAGTCTGTTTCCTGGTTTGATCCGCGGTGTATTTCTGGCAGCGGGCATCCACTTTAAACACTGACTTTACAGTGTTTGTTGGTTTTGTTATTTGGGTCATTGTTGTCTTTTCTGTCTCCTAACTCTGAAAAGTGTTAGATAGTTTTCTTCTCCTTCAAAGAAAACGTGTTTTCTTAGCTTTTCTTCCTGTTGTATTCTGATACTCTGGGAGTCACATGATTTCCCCACAGACAATACAAAGTACAGCAGTACTTTATAGCCTTGAAGTAACCCTTGAGTTTCTCTGTGGGCAGCTGGTGGTTTTATAGCTTTATAAGGACTTTATAAAACCTTTGCTCTGTCTTATCTTCTCATTTCATCCAGTGATATCTGTGGAGTCAGGTGTTGTTCAGTCTCCATCCTCACTTCCTCAGTCTTCCTCACTGAGGAGCCCAGAAACTCAGTCTCTACTCTAAAGGCCTTTAGAACCATTTTAATGTTCTGGCTTTTTTCTAAATACTTACTTGTTGAACACCGGAATCTCTTTATTTAAGGGATCTTCCTTTCCTTGCGTTTTTACTTTTATATTTTATGTATTCATACCACACAGGACAGCGCATGTTTTCATCAAGGAGAAGATAAGGTACAGTTTTCTATGTTTAATATTTTCTTTAGATTATTGGTATTTTATTATTCCTATATTACCATATTCCATTCCAAGTTTGGTGTTTCCAGGTTTCTGCTGTAAAAGAGACATTGACCTCAGTGAGAGAACCTGTTTTAATAAAGGAATATGGTTCATAACTTCAATAACTAGTTTCACCGTGTTATTTTTATATGGAACCTCTTGTCCAGGAACATAATTCACTTTGTGCTCCAATGGAAAACAATTTCACACATTTTAGTCTGTTTTGAGGTCAGTTTAGTTGTGTTGTAGACGGTTATTGATGACTTTAATTGGGAGCATTAGTTACATATTGATGGGTTTATGACGTCTATAACAGTTTAGTACACTGATCTTTAGACTCTTGATGCTTTTCCTGGAAACAGTTAAGATTAAGGTTGAAGAGGGAAATAAAGAATAATCCTGATATAAATGTATGTGATATCGACATAGATAGTGAGATAGTGTATTATATCAGACAGGAGGAATATATGAGTTCTTGATTTCACATTCGGTCTTCAAATAGAATCCACAGAAACAACATGTAGTGGTGATTGTGTCAAGGAGTCCGGTCTACTATGGATGAGGAGACAGAGGAGGGGGGTCCTACCTCTAAAACCCCTCTGCCTGGGGAACATGGCCGCCATAGTAAAGCTGAGAGGTACGAAGAGATTCTATAACTGTCTGACTGTTGTCCACCTCAGAGCTCAGCAGTGAGACATCATGACACCCTCATTAGTCTGAGTAAAAGCTGTGTGTGTGTTGTGTTGAAGGCCAGAGCAGCAGGAGAGAGCAGACACCCCTGGACCCAGCTGGGTCTCCGTGAAGAGTGGGCAGTTTATGGCAATACGTAACGTGTTTGAAAATAAGAGTTTAAGTAATGATCAAAGGTAAGAGCTCAGAATCTCAGAGATTATAAAAATACAGCATCTATCAAACATTCATGAATCCTGGTTTGTGTATTTCTAGAAGAGTCCAGCAGGAGAGAGCAGATTCCCTTGGACCCAGCTGTGTCTCCATGAAGAGTGACTGGTCTATGAAGCATCCTCCTGACCTTAAAGATGGCCACCCCTCCAGAGAGGAGAGGTAGGAGTTCCGAACAGACGATGAAAACAGACCAGTTGGTTGTTATTAGACTCTACTGATACTGACGATTAGTAGTCAGGAGAAATATAAGAGATCCTGTGTGTGTTGTGTTGAAGCCCAGAGCAGCAGGAGAGAGCAGACTCCCCTGGACCCAGCTGTGTCTCCATGAAGAGTGACTGGTCTATGGATATACCTACTACATTTAAAGATGACCAACCCACCAGAGAGGAGAGGTAGGAGTTCCGAACAGACGATGAAAACAGACCAGTTGGTTGTTATTAGACTCTACTGATACTGATGATTAGTAGTCAAGAGAAATATAAGAGATCCTGTGTGTGTTGTTTTGAAGCCCAGAGCAGCAGGAGAGAGCAGACTCCCCTGGACCCAGCTGTGTCTCCATGAAGAGTGACTGGTCTATGGATATACCTACTACATTTAAAGATGACCAACCCACCAGAGAGGAGAGGTAGGAGTTTCAAACAGACTGTAGTGTGTGTGTGTGTGTGTGTGTGTGTATGTGTGTGCATGTGTGTGATGAACCTGTGTGTGTGTGTGTTCTCCACAGACAACACCATCAGAGGTCAAAGGTTACCAGTGCTCAGTCTGTCCAGCAGTATCCAGCAGAGCTGATCAAGGTGTGTGAATGTCCAACAAGACATTTGACCTGAGCTCTGGCTGAACATTAACTAGCATCTCTTGTGGTGCTAATAGTCTCCAGGCGTCCCTCTGTGGACCAGCAGGACGTGAGTCTAGGACAGACGCTTCTGATGTCCTCAGTGAGCTCAGAGTAAAGGTCTCCTTGATGTTTGTTTTGTTCCAGAGGGCTGAGGAGGACGCACACGCTTTTCTAGACAAGGAACTGAAGAAGCTCTGGAGCGTCCTCTTCCTACATTACCCACAATGCTCAGAGAGTCAGAGGGAGGAGGAGGAGGACGTGGTGGATGGTAAGAAGAAGGAGCAGAGGAGGCGCGCCATAGAGGGAGTGGTAGACATCACAATGCTCTGCCTGATGGAGATGAACCAGGAGGAGCTGGCCAACGCACTGTGGAGTGGTAAGAGACTCTTATTTTGAAAACAGAGAAGAGACACCTATTTTGATGAGCAGTAAGATTCTTGTTTCTTTTATCCAGACAAAATTATTATTAATCTTAGTATATTTCTAACATTTCCATGTGGAGATATCTTTCCCCCTGGAGGTTAAATGGCCAATCATATTGCTGTGGAGATATCATGTATAATATATGTCGTCTGTTGTTTTCTCATGTAGAAACTGTTGTTGTCGAGTGCCAACATAAACTCAAGTCTCATCTGATGGAGAAGTTCAGGTATGTGTTTGAGGGAATCGCTAAAGCAGGACAGGCAAGAGATCTGAATGACATCTACACAGAGCTCTACATCACAGAGAGAGGCAGTGGAGACGTCAACAAGGAACATGAGGTCAGACGAATTGAAACAGCTTCCAGGGAACCAGTCAAGGAGGAAACACCAATCAAATGTGAAGACATCTTTAAACCCTTACCTGGACAAGATCAATCAATCAGAACAATAGTGACAACTGGAGTGGCCGGCATTGGTAAAACCGTCTTAACACACAAGTTCACTCTGGACTGGGCTGAAGGCAAAGCCAATCAGGACATACACTTCACATTTCCCTTGAATTTCAGAGAGCTGAATTTACTGAAAGGGAGAGAGTTTAGCTTGGTGGAACTTCTTCATCACTTCTTTATTGAAACCAAAGAAGCAAGAATCTCCAGATTTGACCGGTTCCAAGTTGTCTTCATCTTGGATGGTCTGGATGAGTGTCGACTTCCTCTGGACTTCCACAACAACCATATCTTGACTGATGTCACAGAGTCCACCTCGGTGGACGTGCTGCTGACAAACCTCATCAGGGGTGACCTGCTCCCCTCCGCTCACATCTGGATAACCACACGCCCCGCGGCAGCCAATCAGATCCCTGCTGAGTGTGTTGGCATGGTGACCGAGGTGAGAGGGTTCACTGACCCACAGAAAGAGGAGTACTTCAGGAAGAGATGCAGAGAGGAAACGCTGGCCAATACAATCATCTCCCACATCAAGAAATCCCGAAGCCTCCACATCATGTGTTACATCCCAGTCTTCTGTTGGATCAGTGCTACAGTTCTGGAGGACCTCTTCAAAACATCCCAGAGTGGAGAAGACATGCCAAAGACTGTGACTCAGATGTACATCTACTTCCTGAGGGTTCAGTCTATACAGGGAGACAGGAAGTATCATGGGAGAGCTGAAACAGATCCACACTGGAGCTCAGAGAGCAAGAAGATCATTGTTTCTCTGGGAAAACTGGCTTTTGACCAGATGGAGAAAGGCAACCTGATCTTCTACGATGCAGACCTGGCAGAGTGTGGCATCGATATCAGAGCAGCCTCAGTGTACTCAGGAGTGTTCACCCAGATCTTTAAAGAGGAGTGTGGGCTGTACCAGGACAAGGTGTTCTGCTTCGTCCATCTGAGCATCCAGGAGTTTCTGGCTGCCCTTTATGTCTTTCTGTCCTTCATCAACACTGGTGTCAACCTGCTCTCACAAGAACAACCAAACTCTAGGGAAGAACTCCTCCACCTCCACCAGAGTGCTGTGGACAAGGCCTTCCAGAGTGAGAACGGACACCTGGACTTGTTCCTTCGCTTCCTCCTGGGCCTCTCTCTGAAATCCAATCAGATTCTCCTAGGAGGTCTGCTGGGACAGACAGGAAGTAGCTCACAGACCAATCAGAGTATAGTCCGTTACATCAAGGAGAAGATAAGTGGAGGTCTCTCTCCAGAGAGAAGCATCAATCTGTTCCACTGTCTGAATGAGCTGAACGACCATTCTCTAGTGGAGGAGATCCAACAGTACCTGACATCAGGAAGTCTCTCCAGAAAGTATCTCTCCCCTGCTCAGTGGTCAGCTCTGGTCTTCATCTTGCTGTCATCAGATGAGGATCTGGACGTGTTTGACCTGAAGAAATGCTCTGCTTCAGAGGAGGGTCTTCTGAGGCTGCTACCGGTGGTCAAAGCCTCCAAAACATCTCTGTAGGTTCACTAATAAAATGTATTACAAAAAACATAACACAATATACATAATAATATAATATAGAAGTTATAATAATATAGTAGACATCTCTGTCGGTTCACTAATAACATGTATTACAATATACACAGCACAATATGTATAATGCTAGAACATAATATATTATAAGTTATAATATATTGAACATCTCTGCAGGTGCACTAATTGTAATGGTTGTGTTTAGGGCCCAAATGCAGCACAACACGGGACGTTTGGAAATAATGTTTACTCAAAGTTTCAGTATGATACAGGGTAGTTCATGCACACAGGTGAGGCGGGGACACAGGTGACGCTTGAGCGGGGGCACAGGTGACGCTGGAGCAGGGACACAGGTGGCGCTTGAGCGGGGGCACAGGTGACGCTGGAGCAGGGACACAGGTGGAGCTGGAGTGGGGACACAGGTGGCACTGGAGCGGACAGACAGGTGACACTGGAGAGGGGACACAGGTGACACTGGAGCAGGGACATAGGTGATGCTGGAGCAGGGACACAGGTGATGCTTGAGTGGGGAGACAGGTGACGCTGCAGCAGGGACACAGGTGATGTGGGACCAGGGACACAGGTGACGCTTGAGCGGGGGTACAGGTGACGCTGGAGCAGGGACACAGGTGACACTTGAGCGGGGGCAAAGGTGACGCTGGAGCAGGGACACAGGTGGCACTGGAGCGCGGACACAGGTGAAGCTGGAGCAGGGACACAGGTGACGCTGGAGCAGGGACACAGGTGACACTGGAGCAGGGACACAGGTGATGTTGGAGCAGGGACACAGGTGATGCTGGAGCAGGGAGACAGGTGACGATGGAGCGGGGACACAGGTGAGAGGGAGGGCTGGGGGAAGAGAGCAAACACTCACACACAATCCCTCATATGGAGACAGCGGTACTGGCAGAGAAGAGGCGGTGGTGGTGGTAGCAGGTCCAGAGCCGGGTGGGTGATCAGCTGGGCGGAGGTACAGCGAACTAGCAGGCAGATGGATAGTCGGGGACAGGCGGATCAGGAAGCCGAGTCGAAGGTTCGACAAACCAAAGCCACAGGTATGGGCGGACAGAAATCGAGGTGGGGGACAGAAGGCTTTGGCGTGCTTCGGGAGTCAGACAAAGCATGCAGGTCGGGGACAGGTAGGGTCGGCAACGGGTGATCTATCCCAGAATTGCTGGAGAGTCTTGCATGCCTGAGCTAAGATATATTCTTAAATAGATTGGGTAATTGATAAAGGGACAGGGGGAGGTAATTTGGCTGATGAGTGGATAGTTGAATGATATATGGTGGAAACTGTGGATCATGACACAAATAACATATATAACAATACACACAACACAATATACGTAATACGAGAATGTACATTTTATAATATATTAAACATTATTTCCTACAAAACAACATTGCAATATGCAACATTTCCACTTAATACATTCATTATCGTTCATTGATCACAGATATTAACATTAGCTAAACTAACATTTCTAATCAAACACTTAATCCCAGTTCCTAACGTGTTCCTGTTTATTTTGTGTGAAGGCTGAATGGCTGTCATCTGTCAGAGAGATGCTGTGGAGCTCTGGCCTCAGTTCTCAGCTCCAACTCCTCTAGTCTGAGAGAGCTAGACCTGAGTACCAATGATCTGCAGGATTCAGGAGTGAAGCTGCTCTCTGCTGGTCTGGAGAGTCCACACTGTACACTGGAAACTCTCAGGTCAGCTTTACTCAATGTGCCAACACTTACACCACCAGAATCAATATCAGAAGACATTTAAGGGATTTGCATCCATAAAAGTTATATTAATATCCAAAACATTTCTGTAGGTGCACTAATAACATTTGTTACAATACACGCAACACAATATATATATAATACTAGAATATAAAACTGTTTTCAACGGTACAAAACAACTGTTCAGTATTCAGTATCCTACATTCATTAGATAATGAACATCCATCCATCCATCCATTCTCATTCGCTTATCCGGGGCCGGGTCGCGGTGGCAGCCGGCTAAGCACGGCCCCCCAGGCTTCCTTCTCCCCAGCCACACTCTCCAGTTCCTCCATACTCCGGTAGTACCCCCCACAGGATTCCCTGGGGGACACAGTCATAAGCCTTCTCCAGGTCTACAAAGCACATGTAGACTGGATGGGCAAACTCCCATGCCCCCCCAAACAACCCTGCGAGGGTAAAGAGCTGGTTGACTGTTCCATGGCCAGGACAGAATCCGCATTGTTCCTCCTGAAGCTGAGGTTCGACAATCGGCCAAAGCCTCCTTTCCAGCACCCTGGAATAAACTTTCCCAGGGAGGCTGAGCAGTGTGATACCCCGATAGTTGGAGCACACCCTGGTCCATATTATTTTAAATATCCACATAAACAACAAGGTGTAACATCTCCCAATGTACCATAGTCATGAATGATGTCATCACAGGTACTGAGTTATGAGCTGATATATTTAGATGTCATTTAGGAGGACATTCTCAAACAAGAGGTTTTAAATGTCTCCTGACATTGAGCCTGGTGGTGTAAGTGTTGGCACATTGAGTAAAGCTGACCTGAGAGTTTCCAGTGTACAGTGTGGACTCCCCAGTCCAGCAGAGAGCAGCTTCACTCCTGAATCCTGCAGATCATTGGTACTCAGGTCCAGCTCTCTCAGACTAGAGGAGTTGGAGCTGAGAACTGAGGCCAGAGCTCCACAGCATCTCTCTGACAGATGACAGCCATTCAGCCTTCACACAAAATAGACATGTTAATAACTGCATTTATATATTTTATTGGAAATGCTTAATTAATTGAAGGTCAATACATTTCATGTTTTATGTTCATTATCTACCTCCCTGTGGGCTCACTACCTGCAGGGAGAGTCATTGGGGTCGGGTGCGTTGTAAACTGGGCGGGAGGCAAAAGCGGGGCGTGCGTATCCCTGGCATCACCGACTGGTTCTAGGGACGTGGAACGCCACCTCACTGGTGGGGAAGGAGCCGGAGCTGGTGCGGGAGGTGGAGCGGTACCAACTAGATATGGTTGGGCTCACCTCCACGCACAGCACCGGTTCTGGAACCAAACTCCTGGAGAGGGGCTGGACCCTCTCCTTTTCCGGAGTTGCCCAGGGTGTGAGGCGCCAGGCGGGTGTGGGGATACTCACAAGTCCCCGGCTGAGCGCCGCTGTGTTGGAGTTCTCTCCGGTGAATGAGAGGGTCGCCTCCATGCGACTGCAAGTCGCTGGGGGGAAGGCTCTGACTGTTGTGTGTGCCTACGCACCAAACAGCAGTTCAGAGTATCCGGCCTTCTTGGAGTCCTTGGGTGGCATCCTGGAAAGGGTTCCATCCGGGGACTCCATAGTTCTACTGGGGGACTTCAACGCACACGTGGGCAATGATGGAGAAACCTGGAGGGGAGTGATTGGGATGAATGGCCTGCCCGATCTGAACCAGAGTGGTGTTTTGTTATTGGACTTCTGTGCTAGTCATGGACTGGCCATAACAAACACCATGTTCGAACATAGGGTGGTCCACAAGTGTACCTGGTACCGGACCACCTTAGGCCAAAGGTCGCTGATCGACTTTGTAATCGTATCAGCAGATCTGCGGCCGCATGTTTTGGACACTCGGGTGAAGAGAGGAGCAGAGCTGTCAACTGATCACCACCTGGTGGTGAGTTGGATCAGATGGCGCGGGAGGCTGCCAGACAGACCTGGTAAACCCAAACGTGTAGTGAGG
Source organism: Coryphaenoides rupestris (assembly GCA_002895965.2). Lineage (NCBI taxonomy): Eukaryota > Metazoa > Chordata > Actinopteri > Gadiformes > Macrouridae > Coryphaenoides > Coryphaenoides rupestris. The sequence goes on along the minus strand of PIJE02002342.1, from coordinate 3,377 downwards.
GTGAACTGGGAACGTCTGGTGGAAGCCTGTCCGTAGGGTCTTTAACTCCCACCTCCGGAAGAACTTCTCGTGCATCCCGGGGGAGGTTGGGGACATGGAACCTGAGTGGGCCATGTTCAGAGCCTCCATTGTAGAGGCTGCAGCTCGGAGCTGTGGTCAAAAGGCTGTCGGTGCCTGTCGTGGCGGCAACCCAAGAACCCGTTGGTGGACACCAGCGGTGAAGGAAGCCGTCAGGCTGAAGAAGGAGGCCTTTCGGGCCTGGTTGGCCCAGGGGTCTCCTGAAACAGCAGACGGGAGGAGAACTGCTGACCCAGACTGAGGATATTGTCGGCCGGTGGAAAGAACACTTTGAGGAACTCCTGAACCCGACCAGTACGTCCTCTGTGGAAGAGGCAGAGTCTGAAGACTCGGGGGAAGCCTCACCCATATCCTTGGTAGAGGTCACTGAAGTAGTCAAAAAGCTCTTCAGTGGCAAGGCGCCAGGTGTGGATGAGATTCGCCCTGAGATGCTGAAGGCTCTGGACATTGTCGGGCTGTTGTGGCTGACACGCCTAGTCAATGTAGCGTGGAGGTCGGGGACAGTACCTGTGGAATGGCAGACCGGGGTGGTGGTCCCCATTTTCAAAAAGGGGACCGGAGGGTGTGCTCCAACTATCGGGGTATCACACTGCTCAGCCTCCCCGGGAAAGTTTATTCCAGGGGAGGCTCCGGCCGATTTGTCGAACCTCAGCTTCAGGAGGAACAATTCGAATCCGTGTCTACAGTGACCAGCTCTTTACTCGGGCTCAGGTGTACTCGTTGGGGGGTGGTGAGACGAGGTGGGCCGCTTTTCTGGTAGGTGTCGGTGGGGGGCGTTTTGGGCTTGGTTGGTGGTTGTGCGTTTTTGTGGGTGTGTGGGCACAGGTGACGTTGGAGGCTTAGGGACGATTCAGTGGAGGACTGGAGTGGCGGAGCGGTATCTAGGCTGTGCTCATCGTGGGTACGGGTCGGACACGTACAGGTGACATCTTGTGATGGAGGGGGGACAGTGTTGCTTGTGAGCATGTTGTGACAACTGGTTGGAAGCAGGGACTATTTAGGTTGAGCTTTGCGTTGGATGTTTCATGGGAACAGTGTGAGTGCTTGAGTGGCGTGTCGAGCAGTGACCGTCTGCAGCGGGAGCAGCGTGATGTGTGGATGTTGGGAGCTGGTGTGAGGGATCACGAGGTTGAGGCTTTGAGGCGGTGGTGGGGTAGAGGGGTGATGCTGGGCAGGACACAGGTGCACTTGAGCGCTGGTGGGGCAGATTAGTGACGCTTTTTGGTAGCGAGCGGAATGATGGGTGGTACTGCGGCGCGGACACCGGGGATAGCTGGGATGCAGGTACACGATGTGTACGGGCGTGGGTGTGGAGGGACACAGGGTGACAGTTGTGGAGCAGGGATGCAGGGTGTCTATGGTTGGAGGGTCGAGGGACTTATTCATGTGATTGCTGGGCTACGGGGGAGATCATTGTGTGACCGTGTATGGAAGGCGGTTGGACACAGGTGTAGTTGTAGGAGGTGTGTTGCTGTGCGGGATTGAGATGGATAAAAATACTTGTCACACACAATCCCTCATATGTAGACAGCAGTACTGGCAGAGAAGAGGCGGTGGTGGTGGTAGCAGGTCCAGAGCCGGGTGGGTGATCAGCTGGGCGGAGGTACAGCGAACTAGCAGGCAGATGGATAGTCGGGGACAGGCGGATCAGGAAGCCGAGTCGAAGGTTCGACAAACCAAAGCCACAGGTATGGGCGGACAGAAATCGAGGTGGGGGACAGAAGGCTTTGGCGTGCTTCGGGAGTCAGACAAAGCATGCAGGTCGGGGACAGGTAGGGTCGGCAACGGGTGATCTATCCCAGAATTGCTGGAGAGTCTTGCATGCCTGAGCTAAGATATAATCTTAAATAGATTGGGTAATTGATAAAGGGACAGGGGGAGGTGATTTGGCTGATGAGTGGATAGTTGAATGATAAGCGTTGCCGTGTGTTGTTGTTCAGCAGACGTTGTTGTGCTTGTTGTGTGTTGTGTTGTGTGTTGTTGTGCGTTGCCGTGTGTTGTTGTTCAGCAGACTGTTGTTGTGCGTTGCAGTGTGTTGTGTGTTGTTGTGCGTTGCGTGTGTTGTTGTGCGTTGCCGTGTGTTGTTGTTCAGCAGACTGTTGTTGTGCGTTGCAGTGTGTTGTGTGTTGTTGCGGTGTGTTGTTGTGTGTTGTTGTGTGTTGCCGTGTGTTGTTGTTCAGCAGACTGTTGTTGTGCGTTGCAGTGTGTTGTGTGTTGTTGTGCTGTTGCCGTGTGTTGTTGTTCAGCAGACTGTTGTTGTGCGTTGTGTGTGAAGGAGAGTGTGCGTGCGATGCAGTGGCTCTAGCTGGGGGTGTTTGTGGGGTGTTGATGAGCCTGTGGAGCTGTGGTGCTCGTTGGAGTTCTCAGGCTCGAACTCCTCTGAGTTTGTAGAGTGGAGTGACCTGTAGTTGAGTTCATGAATTCTGTGGGCAGGATTTCTGAGGTGGTTGGGAGGGGTAGCTGCTTTGATGTCTTGGAGTAGTCCACTATCTTGTGACACCTGGGGAGTATAGCGTCGAGGTCAGGTTTAATGTCATAGTTGTGCCGAGAGCGACGTGTACGATCCGTACAGAGTAATCTAATATCAAGAAGGCTATTGTTAAGGGGATTATGCGGAGTGCTCATGAATATAAGTTATATTGAATTAGGCCGAGAAGAGCATTGTCTGTAGGGGTTAAATATAATATTGGACTGGTGAGTTATACTCGCAATCAGCATGGGTGATGTGTTGAGGTTTATCCTTTGTGGGGCGTGGGTTTAATGGATAGTAAAGTAGGACTGTTTGGTCACGGGTACATGGGGTTTGAAACAGATGGGTGCTAGGATGAGGAGTGCTACATGTTCATGGTAGTACTTAATGAACATTGCCATCCATTACCTGTTGCAGTGTGCCCTAGGGTTTCATGTGCGCTTGTGTGGTTGATGGGCCGGCTATGGGTCGCGGTGGCAGCCGGCTAAGCACGGCCCCCGCAGGCTTCCTTCTCCCCAGCCACACTCTCCACCCCATACTCCCGTAGTACCCCCCACAGGATTCCCGGGGGACACGGTCATAAGCCTTCTCCAAGTCCACAAAGCACATGTAGACTGGATGGGCAAACTCCCATGCTCCCCCCAACAACCCTGCGAGGGTAAAGAGCTGGTCCACTGTTCCACGGCCAGGACGGAATCCGCATTGTTCCTCCTGAAGCTGAGGTTCGACAATCGGCCGGAGCCTCCTTTCCAGCACCCTGGAATAAACTTTCCCGGGGAGGCTGAGCAGTGTGATACCCCGATAATTGGAGCACACCCTCCGGTCCTTT